>PVJS01001433.1:57500-98037 GCA_004027185.1 Glis glis | reverse complement strand
GTCACACGCCTGGAATCCCAGTACTTGGGAGGCTGAGACAGGAGGATCACAGGTTCGGTTTAAGGTCAGCACACGGTAACTTAGTGAGATCCTATTTCAAAATGAAAAATAAAATAGGGCTAGGGATGTAGCTCAGAGGTAGAATGCCCCTGGGTTCAATCCCCAACAACACACACACACACACACACACACACACACACACACACACACACACAGAGTCCTCCAAAGGTTCATGTGCTAAGGCCCTGAGAGGTGGTAGGATCTTTAGGAGGTGGGCCCTTTGTGGGCTTGAAGGGAATGCTGGGACCCCATCCCATTGTGCCTCTCTCTCTCTCTCTCTCTCTCTCTCTCTCTCTCTCTCCTTCTCCATAAAGGTGAACAGGTCTCCTCCACCAAGTGCTCTCTGCCATGAGGTAGTGCACCACCACAGGCCCAAGGCAACAGCACCAACTCATCATAGACTGAAGATTTTCAACCTGTGAGATAGTTTTCCTTCTTTAAACTGATTTTTCTGTCATAGTGATGGAAAGTTGACTAATACAACCACCACCACTATTATTGCCATCATCAACATCACCACTACTACCAGGCTACCAACACCACCATTACTACCACCACTGTCACTCACATCATTTATAATTAGAGTAGAGCTAGTAGGTGATATGCTATCACTTTATGAAATTCACCCCTAATGCTTAGTATGATCTTGGGAGGGAAGAATTACTATTATCAACTCAAAAATAAGGACAATGTATCTCCATATTTGTTACTTGCATGCATCAGCTAGCTGATAAGTGTCAGATCATATATTTTAACCAAACCAGTCTGATCCCAAAGCATGTGAGTTCATTTCTAATAATGCTTTGAAATGAGAATTCTTGCATTTTGAAATAGGATTTTTACCTGAGAGGGGAAGGGACTCATCTTTGATCATCTGAGTTTAATGGTTCATGACAATTATGAGTACTTACCTGGGCCTGGATGCTGAATTATACAATGAGACTAAAAGACAGAGAGTACATTATTCCTGGCCTTGAAAAGTTTGTCACCTTCTGTGGAAAAAAAGATGAATTCAGACAACTTCATTAAAATTCCGTATTAGTGTCAGGCATGGTGGCTCATGCCTGTAATCCCAGTATTTGGGAGGCTGAGTCAGGAGGATTTGAGGTTCCAGGAAAGTCTCAATGATATAGCAAGACTCTCAACAACCTAGCTGGACTCTGTTTCAAAACAAAAATAAAAAAGGGCTGGAGGTGTAGCTTGGAGATAGAATGGCCCTGGGTTCAATCCCCAGCACGACACACATACGCAACACACAAAATTTTGGTATTAGTGTGAAATTTGCAGTATCCTGTAGAGACAGAATAAAAGAGACATGAGAATTTAACTAAGAAAAGAGGAAAGATTACATTCAAGCAAAGAAACGAACTCAAGCATGGATACAAAAAAAATGCATAGTTCTTGAGGGATAGAAGCAGAATGGTGTCTTGGGTAATAAAATGAAAATGTGTAGTGGAATATATCGCCAAGGCTTGAATACCAAAGGCTTCGGACTCCATGCTACTTTGCCTACACTTGGCAATTCCAGTCACTGGATAGTTTTCAGCAAAGAAGTAGACAGGCTATATCTGTCCCTTTAGTTAGTGGCACAGTGGCAGGGGGTGGAGGTCAGATGTGAAGAGGACTGGTCTGGAGTCATGATGTCCAATGAAGAGCCTGGTGCAGCCACCCAGCCATGGTCTGAGAGCAGACAGCATGGAAATGGAGATGAGATGACACTTCCAAGAAATCCAGGGAGGAAATTTCAATAGGACTGTCCATACGAGTGATTAGGTAGAAGATGGACCCTTGTATTGATTTGGAAGAAAAACAAGGAAAAGCAAGAGCATAAAGGGCTGGGTTGTGAGCATTTGTGCTTTACAAATTTTGAATGCATGCTGGGCATCCAAGGTGATTATATCATGTAGGCCATTGGCTTTGTGAATCTTGGTCAAACATGGGTGGGAAAGCCAAGATAAACTCAGAGCGCTTGATTCCCAGTTTATTACTCATTCCAGTATAATCTACTGTCTTCCAGAAACCCTGAGGTTTCCCCCTAAGTAGCTTTTTTAGTTGGAATGACAGAGTCACTAATAAGGCAAGAGAAATCACAAAACAAAATTTGCTCTGGGGTGACACCAACATTAAAAGCTGAATAATAAACAACTGAATGCCCTTATGTTTGGCTCACAATGATTGCATATTAAAACCAGGAGAGAACTTACCAAATGGTCTAAGGTCCCAGTTAATTCATACTCAAAAGTAAATATGTCTAAGTGTAAACCAGTTATATTCTTTTGGTTGGTCTCAAGTTCTTCACACTTTTGGAATTATGCATCCTTTTTAAATTAAAATAAAATAACAGGAGTCACCATTCTATTCACAGTGTGTCATTAATGTTCTCACACAGATTGCTGTGGATGGTTTAAAGCAATCATACATAATGGTGTGTGTGTGTGTGTGCGTGCGTGTGTGTGTGTGTGTGTGTGTGTGTGTGTTGCTGAGGATTGAACCCAGAGGCATTCTACCTCTGAGCCATACCTGTTGCCCTGTCTTATTTTTTTTTTAATTTTGAAACAAGGTCTAAGTTGTTGAGGATGGCCTTGAACCTGCTATCCTCCTGTCTCAGCCTCCCAAGTACTGGGATTAGAGGTGTAGACCACTACACCAGGCACATAGAGGCTTTTAGGGTTTGAAGCTCTGGTGTGCCACTTACAACTGTGCATTTCTGAATAGATTCCTTAAGCTTTCCATAGAGTAGGAATGATATTACCTCCCAAGAGTATTAGTAGTTTGTTAAATTAACGATGTATTCCAAATATTTAGAAAAGTATCTAGAGCAGGGTAAACACTCAGGAAATGCATGTCATGATGGTCTCGGGCCGCTTGTCTTGTGTGTCCTTGCAACACTAGGTCTGAGGCCTGGGTAGAGTTCCCTTCTCTCCCACTAGTCCTTTGAAGGTTCCCTCAGGACTGCACAGCCTCAGTCCAAGAGTCCTCTCCTTTGACAAGCCAGAGCAGCCTGATCCAGACAGTGCTTGTGTGGGATTGTGGAAGGGAACGGGAGGCTGCCTCTCCTACCACGGTCAAGCCCAGTGAGGTGTTTTTCCTGGATAAGGGGGAAGTTCTGTTTCCAAGAAGGATTCTGAACTGCTTGATTCTTAGGCAAATGGTTTGTTCCCTGCCCTTAGTGCCAAGTCTGATGACCCCAATGAAAGATCGCTTCTCTAAGACCGGGCGCTGCCTGTTCCAGGTGCTGGACAGCAGACGCCCTTCCTGTCTCTGTGGATAGTTCTGCACAACAGCCATGGCTTTATAAAAATAAATTGATGGAGATGGAAATCACTGAAGTTTATACAACTGTGTATTTTTGACAAAAGTTACATTATAAAAAGGACAGAGGCGAGATAACAGAATAATTTATAAGGATGTTCCCATGGGATAGTAAATAAATTACAGAGTAAGCCTGAGTTGAACAATCTTCTATTAAAGTCCCTTCATTGTTATTCAAGTGAATTTCATCCCTCTCCCAAGTGGAAACTATTTACACAAAACAAAAATATTAGAAATAGAATCCTAGGAATTTGGGCGGTAAAAGGAAATCTTGTTAAAACTCAGTAGAGTTGGCTTTAGGCAAGATCGTTAAGACACTCTTTGTCACCTTCTGCCTCTCTCTACAGTCCTTTCTGCTTCTTCTCAAATCCCCCTTGCTCCCAGATCCCTTCCTGGTGTCTGAAGCCAGTGTGCCCTTTATTAACTCACGAATTCATTCATCATTGAGTGTTTAAGTGGCACCAGGCTCTATAAGAACCCATACACGAACAGGGGAGGACTCTGGTCTTCCTACAGCTTATATCCATCCCTCTAGGCTACTCGCCAACTTGGAAAACCTACCCACCAGTATGTAAAAACCCACCTAAGTTGAAAGATAGGAGAGAAACATGCCCGTGCATTTGCGCATGCACACACACACACACACACACACACACACACACACACACTAAAAAAGCCCTAAGCAACTCAAAGTTGTGATGGAAAAGTGCATTGATACTATTGTGTGTTTGCCTGGTTGGTGGTTGTTTTTTATTTTATGTGATTTTGTTGTTGTTTTGGCTCAGGAAATAAAGTTCTTAAGCTGAAGATAACCAATGTCCTTCCCCACTGGCTTTAAGGTTACTAAAGACAGTAGTGGACTTAGATTGAGAACATGCATCTCCCTAAGTAAGGAGTCACTATTTCCATATTCTTTTCATCACCAAATGTAAGAAAAAGTGTGGGAAGTTTGACTTTTTTTTATTCAGCAGATCACATGGCCTGGCTGGCACAAGGACAGTAGGAAAACTAAACACAGGGATAATTACAAAAAAATACATGGGCATTTTTGCAACAAACCTGACAAAGGGTCGAATCCTTCATATAAAATAATTTTGAGAAATTAATAATAAAATTAGTAATATTTCCAAAGGAAATGAACTAGACACATAGAAGTGTAATTCATAATAAATACGAACAACCAGAGAACATTGCTCATTATTTACATTAAATCAGATATGCTTTTCAGCTATGAAACTACAATGAAGTTTCTTGTATACTGTATCCTTATTTAAGAATATCTTACATTTCACTAAAACCTGTTAAAGCAAGAGAAGCAATAGGATAAAAATTTATATAGGTTATGATACATATGCACTTATTTGGACTAAGCTGGGCGTGGTGGTGCACATCTGCAATTCCAGTACTTGGGAGGCTGAGAAAGGAGGATCACAGGTTCGAGGCCAGTCTCAGCAACTTAGGGAGACCCCTGTTTCAAAAAATAAAAAGGGCTGGGGGTGTAGCTCAGAGGTAGACTGTCCTGGGTTCAATCTTTCATGTATATGATATTATATATTCAATCCAGAATGTCATATATATATGACATTCAATGTGAGATTCAATCCAGAACCACATAATGCATTTAGTTGTCATGTCTCTTTACTCATCTAGAACAGTTCCTCAAACTTGGCTAATATCACTCAATATCTTTAAAGACTACTGGGCAGTTATTTTACAGAATTTCCTCATTCAGGATTCTTCTGATATTTCCTCTTGATTAAACTCAAAGTATATTTATTTTTCAGAGTTACCACATAAATGATACTGTACCTTTCTCTGTTCATTATATCAAGAATAACATGATGTAATTTTTCCCATTCTTTGTGACTTTCACTGTAACTGTTTGGTTAAGGTCATGTCTGCCCAGTTTCTCCAGTGTAAAGTTGCTATTTTTTTCTTTTGTGATTATAAGGGTTTGACAAGTAAATATCATGTTTCTCATCAAAATTAACCCACGAATTTTAGTATCCACTGGACATTTCTGGGTCATCTGAATCAAGTATTTCAGGTATTTAATGGTTGCCAAACTGTGACTTTCTAAATTCATCATTTCTTATATATTTACAAGTTGGCATTCATAGTTTGAATATTTTGGATGTAAATGGGTGAAATATATAATCAGAAAAATAATAAATAATGTTAAAACTTATAATTGGATGTATCCTAATTCTTCCTTTTGTTATCTTTAAAGACTTTCTATCTCTTCATCATTTTATAAATTTAGTACATTTCTATTGGCCTTTCAGGACATCAAGCTACTTCTTTAAATTAACCAATCACCCAATCACTCAAGAAAGCAAGAGGAAATTCAACCACTCAATTTCAATTACACGAAGCCAATTATCTTAATCCTGCCTTCTCTCTCTCTTTCTTTCTTTTTTTTTTTTTTGTTTTGTTTTTGTAGTACTAGGGGTTGAACCCAGGGGCGTGCCACCTCTGAGGTATCCTGTCAGCCTCTGCAAGGCTCTGGAACTGCCATTCCTATGACTTACCTGGCCTGTGCCTGTGTGTAGGGCTACACTTAGAGACTTCCAGCTGGGATCTATGCGCAGTGGGGAAGGTCTGAAACCTCATGAGTATGGTTGCCAGGCAAATAAAGACTGTCCAGGTAAGTTTAAGTTCCATACTGTAAACCAAACACTTAGTACAAAAATGGTTTTTAAATATTACATAAGACATGCTCATGCATCAACAATTTCTGACTGCATACCTGAAATTAAAATCTAAGTGAGCAGTCTTTATTCTTAATTTCTCAGTCTGGCACCCCTACCCAACAGCCCCATAACCAGAAACTTACAAATATGGAATCAAATAAGAAAATGATATGATTCATCAAGAGGATAGAACAAGCTTAAGGAGGAGTTTTTGACTTATGAAGTGATAGATTTGGGATGATATATCCATCATAAAATTCAAAGTTCTTATTTTTAGAATAACGATTATTATTATTATTATTTTTTTGCGGTACCGGGGATTGAACCCAGGGGCGTTCTACCTCCGCGCTATACCCCCAGCCCTATTTTTTATACTTTATTTTGAAACCGGGTCTCACGAAGTTGCGAAGGGCCTCACAAAGTAGAGAGAGAGAGAGAGAGAGACAGAGAGAGAGAGAGAGAGAGAGAGAGAGAGAGAGCTGAGGCTGGCCGCGAACCCGGATCCTCCGGTCTCTGCCTCCCAAAGTACTGGGATTACAAGTGTGCACCACCACGCCCAGCAGAATAACGATTATTAAAAGATCATATGGTAACCTTGGCTGTACTACCTCATAGAGTCACAGTGAATATTCATTGAGATCTTACTTGTCACATAATTAAAACAATGCCTGAAAACTAGTATCCATGAAATAGATATATAAATATAAGTGTAAGTCATTTTATTCTCCAATAACCCTCTTAGGCAAGTAAAATTCATTTTATATCTGTTTCATAAATTATGAAACCAAAGTTCAGATAGGTGAAGGATGAGTATCTTTTCCCATAACATCATATGTTTTGAGGGTTATCTGGTAGACCCAATATTTAGGCCAAGTTCATTTGACTATAAAATCCCATGTCTTAATTTGTAGGAATTTATGCTAAGAATTAAACAAAGAACTATAAAATACTTATTTGCTATGATATTTATCATAGGGTTATTGTAAAGGAGTTAAATTATTAAAAGGTTATCAGTAATGAATTGGTTCAAGAAACTGAAAAGTATGTATTGATAAAATACTATGTAATCATTAAAAGTGAAGTACAGGAAGATTAAACTCAATTAACTCAAGGATTATTGGAAAATTTGTGATATTTATGAAATTAATAGTTATTATTTGTACTTAGGATTTTCTAAATTTTTCAAATTTTCTAGTCTGTAATATACATTTCTTTTTTCATTTTTATTTTCATGTGTGTGTGTGTGTGTGTTTGTGTGTGTGTGTGTGTTTGTGTGTGTGTGTTTGTGTGTGTTATTTTATTTTTGGTGCTAAGGGTTGAACCCAGGAGCATTCTATCTCTGAGACACACCCCTAGCCCTTTTTATTTATTATTTTGAAACAGAGGCTAAATTTCTGAGAGTCTTGCTACATTGCTGAGGCTAGCCTCAAACCTGCAATCCTCCTGTCTCTGCCTCCCAAGAACTGGGATTATAGGTAGGTGTCACCATGCCTGGTTATTATATATATTTCTAATTAGGCAAAATTAATAACCATTTTTTTACAAATTTGGTCAAATAAAGAAATATAAATAACAATATAATTATGTCTGTTACCTCTTTCCTGAGAAAGGAACAATAAGTGATTGTGGAAGAGATAAGAATATGTGTATCACAGTGAAAACTGAAATATAAAGCCCAATGCAAATAGGCAGTGGGTTATTTTTAACCATACATTCAAATACCTTAAAGGGAGTATTTTTTCAGTATTTAATAAGGTAATTATAATTCTGAATGGCTGTTATAAATAATTGGAGACTGGTTAATCAAAGTCACACCTGAAGTAGAAGAAAAAAACTGAAATAAAAATTAGGCAGAGTCACATCTAGATATTGTCTGCAAGCATGAAAACCAATTCTATTCTAAACCAGCTATCAGACTTTGCAACTTTATAATGTCATAAAGTTGCAAAATTATAGTTGGTCAGTTTGCGTTACAGTGCTTGTGAGAGGCTGCAGTCCCTCTAGCTCTAACTCTCCTTTTCCATGAAGGCGTATCACTCTATTTATCTTTAGCATAGACTCTGTCCCTTGATTCTAGCACCTTGGGAATTCAGGCAGAACTCATTTTGAACAAAGAATTTGACTCAAGTCTCATTTTACTTCTCTTCTTTGCAAATTTCTCAGGTATTAGTAAAATAATCAGTTACAATTAAATCTTGAAATGTGGCATAATTCTAATAGTACTTGATTTTTCATACTGTTCTTAGGCACATAGAATATGTGAAAAGACTTTCTTTCTTTCTTTACACCCCATCCCAGAGAAAGGTTTTAAATGATACTGTTTTGGACACTGAGTAATGTGAGTCTTCCAGACCAATGCTCATTCAAGTACTTGCAGAGTAATGCATAGTTTGAATACATTCCAACTTGCCGGAGAGTGGCGGTGATGATGCCAGCAAGGATGTCAAAATAAATGGAGCCTCGCTGTCCAAGCAGATTGGGTATTCTTTAGAAATTGGGAGATCCAAATGAATGCAAGAAAGATCAGCTAATCATTTGGATCGTTCTCTGTGTAGGCAACAAGACCAATTCAAATTGCAGAAGCTTCAAACTACAAAGCTTTTTATTAGTATCTGTTCCCTTCAACCTGGCTAATAAAAGAAGCTACGAAATACATTAAAGTTATATATACATTTTGGGGGGGGGGATCCTGAGGGTTGAGCCCTGGGGAACTTTACCTCTGAGCTACACCCCAGCCCTTTTTTTTCACTTTGAAACAGGGTCTCTCTAAGTTGCTGAGGGTCCCACAGTTGCTGAGGCTGGCCTTGAACCTGCTATCCTCCTTTCTCAGCCTCTGAAGTAGTGAGGTTACAGGCATGAGCCACCATGCCCAGATGCTATATATATATATATATATATTATAAAACGTTATATATTATATTAAATATATATTAATATATGTTATATATACTTATATATAATATATTAAAGTTATAACTTATATATGTGTGTACACACACCACACACACACACACACACACACACACACACACACACATATATTTCAGCTCCCAGTGGATTTAGGAAATTCACCTCTAATTTCAGTCTCTGATTTTACTAATCTGTGAGATAAAACCATACTGATTACCAGGAGAAGCTGGAGGCTACCTGATCAAGTGCTAATCATATTACGCATCTGGGTTAAGTTCTATGGGATCGAATACAAAGCTACCATACCAGACAAATTAGAGAGGTGAAATCCAGAAGGCTAGCTAATAAACTGCTATGGAGAAACCAAAGTTTGGTGGGGGTATGGGTATGAAAGCAAAATTCAAATGCTAATCCTAGAAGGCAGAGCTGGAACGTAACTCCTAAAGTGATGCTAGTGACAACTGATGGTGGAATCAAAGCAACAGGATCCTAGTCCAGAGTGGGTCAGATTCGCATGAAGTCCCAGGCCCGCCTGACGTTCTCCATCCGGCGTGAGTCCCATTCTCTCTCTGGGCCTCAACACATGTTCTTTCTCTAGGTCTCAGTTTCTTCACTAGTAAACAGGCATAATAGCAACATCTCTACCTTTACCTTCAAAGTTGATATCATGCTCTTTTATCAATGAAGAAACTGAGTCCCAGAGAAAGAACATGCATGTGTAAAATGAAATGGACTCTCTCTTATTAAATATCCCTTGACAAGTGAGATACAAAGAATGAAAACAAATAAAACAAGGAGAAGACTTTCTGCTGGCGTTGCTTTGCAAACCTGTCATCAAGATCTGTATGTAAGGGTTAGACTTGGAATTGTAGTGAACTGTCAGGCCAATCAAATGATTATTTGCCAAAACAAAACAAGTCAAAACAAAAACAAACAAAGCCATGTCCTTCATGGTAGATTGGAAACTTATTTTACTTTATAAGAAAAATATCAAAACAATATCCAAATAATGCCTCAATTTCTTTGTAGAGAAACATGTTTCTCTAATATAGATAATATAAATAGTATACTCAGTTATGAAAAGCAATCATATAGTAAAATATCTATTTGTCATCATCTACCTCTTTCAGATATCAACCACCCATAAGAATGCTAGACAGACTACACATGAAAACAGGAGGAGAAATCCTCTAATGAAACATTACTGTCATATAAAAGATTTAAAGAAAAACAGTTTTAAAAGTAAAAGTACATATTACCATATCAAAGTATAATTGAAAATATACTCTTTTTTCTGTTCAGTTTGAATTTTCTGAACTGTACATACACAGAATCACAGGCTCTAGGTTAACCCTCAGTAACTCAGCAAGACCCTGTTTCAAAAGAAAAAAATAAAATATGCCTGGGGGTATAGCTCAGAGTTAGAACGTGCCTGGGTTCAATCTCCAGTACCACAAAAATAAATAAATCAACTGTAAGTACACATTATCAAAGGTCATTTGTGTTGAAAGATAATGACTCTTTGTGTATCATTTTCATCTTTGTATTTCTGTCTACTGAGAAACCTACTTATCCTCCTTAAAAAATACATCTCTGCTAGGAGAAAAGTGGTCTCAAAATTTTAGTGGCTTTGAAACAACTGTTCATTTCTCAAGCGTTTTGGGTGTTGGAGGCTGAGGTTTTTGTGGTTCTACAGGCAACATAATGTTCTGGCCTGACGGAGCGGAGCGCTTACTTGGGACCTGTCTTATGGCAGAGAGGGAGAGAGAGCAAGAGAATTGGCCAAAACATGTAATGGCTTGTCAAGTTCCTACCCCAAATGTCTTAAAACCACCTGCTCACCTGTCGTTGGCAAAGCAAGTCTCCTGACCAAGTCCAACTTCAGGAACCACATGGCAAACATGTCACACACAAGGTGTTTACCCGCACAGGTGCATCCTGGTGGTGATGATTGGGAACCACAGTAGCATCTACAAGAGAGTGTAAATGTTCCAGTGATGAGAAGTTCAAGTCTGAGCAAAGTATATTGACCAAAAAGTGAATTTTATTTTATTTATTTATTTATTTTTGCAGTACTGGGGATTGAACCCAGGGGCGTTCTACCTCTGTGCTACACCCCCAGCCCTATTTTTTTATACTTTATTTTGAAACTGGGTCTCACGAAGTTGCAGAGGGCCTCACTAGGTAGAGAGAGAGAGAGAGAGAGAGAGAGAGACAGGGAGAGAGGAAGAGAGAGAGAGAGAGAGAGAGCTGAGGCTGGCCGCGAACCCGGATCCTCTGGTCTCCGCCTCCCAAAGTACTGGGATTACAAGCGTGCACCACCACGCCCGGCCATAAAGTGAATTTTAAATAAAACATACATGTATATTTTATATGTGTATGTTGTAAAATTTACCTAGCCAGAAAAAGAACTGGAAACTTTGTAGGGATTTTTTAAAATATTTAATATTTATTACCATCTTTGGGAACTCCAGCACAAACAACTAGTTCATGAAACTAAAGACATGGTCCATCCACAATTTTATAAAGTAAAATATTGAGCTAGAAAAGTATATGAACATAAAATACTCAAAACAGCATTCCTGTTCATGGTGCAAGTGTAGATCATTTACCATTGCACCACAAGATACCAAATTTGATTTACTCCTATAAAAGTACTTACTAAATATCCTTCTCTCAAAGACCTCACACTCTGGATGGGGGATCAAGACACATGGTGGTGAGACAGAGCTGGACACCAAAGCCACACTGAAGAGCACCCCAGCACCCCGCATGGGAGATAGGTGGTGGCCCGACCACCAGCTAAAGCCACTGTGCTTCACTTTTGTATAATCCACCATAAACCCATCCCTGGTCAGGCCACTGTCCACTCTGGCACCTAGAGGCGGGTATCTGCCTGCTTCAGTAAGGAACAGGACCATATGTGTATATGCACCAAGGCCATATGAGGCCAAGGAGCCAATGTTTCGCTTAAGGAAGAAATAAGCCATTAAGACGCAATTGTGAGACATGGGAATTAAACTCAGTAACATGCCTGAGTTTTGTTTTTAATCAGTTATTACAGAAGAGTCTATGATACAGGCATCATTAGGTGTGGGCTTAATATTAAATGACAAAAGAGACCTAATTATAAGTTTTAGAAATAATGTGAATAATTTTAAACTATTTAGAGCTTTGATGTTGTAGTTTGTAAGTTAAAACTGGCAGCTTAAGACAAGGTCTTTTGCGTGTAGCAGCAAAATAAAACATGAAATAAAAAATAAGAAGAACGGGAATATAAAACCTTTAGATTTTTCCTTTTTGAAATCCTGCACTTTTTTTTCTTTGTGGAACTGGGGATGGAACCCAGGGGCATTCTACCTCCGAGCTACACCCCCAGCCCTATCATTTATTCTTTATTTTGAAACAGGGTCTCACTAAGTTGCGGAGGGCCTCACTAAGTAGCTGAGGCTGGCCACAAACCCGGATCCTCTGGTCTCAGCCTCCCAAGTACCCAGATTACAAGCGTGCGCCACCACGCCCAGCAAAATCCTGCAATTTTCATAGGTATAAGATGCGGTTTAAATATCACGCTCAGGATGGAAGAAGATACAAATATGGAGTTGCCGTCTTTGTTTTAATAATGTCAAGCGACAGCAAAGTGCCACTAGGTCCTCCATTTGTACCCTCACCATAAATTATCTTGCTTTTTAGTGGCTTATAATCTATAATAACATTTCTTTCTGAGATGCAACATAAGGTTTCAGTCTAGAAGCAATCTTTTTTTTTTTTGTAAATGTCTTGAAAATATGCTGGGCCTTTTTGAATGTAAATAAATTAAGAACTGGAAGACTGTAGACTGTGGCTAATTCCCTTTGAGCAGTTCTGTGACCTGGGAGAAAGGCAGAAGTAAGTATCTTCAGATCATTTCTGATCAACAGAGAAGATCTGCTTTACACACGCATGCATTCCTATAGTATGATCTGCCCCTGTCCCAGACTTGTATTAACATTGAAGATTAGCAGGGGCCTGTTCAAAATGGAGTTCCTTTGGGATTTTTGGATCTTCTCCTCTGTGGATTAGAATCTTACACAGTTGCTCCATCCCAACATTACATGAAAGAGCAGATAGCAGAGCAGCCAAACAAAGCCAAAAGGCCAGAAATAAGCAAATGCTTTTAATGTATCTATGTTCATAATAAGTGAGCATCAACATTTTTAGGGACCAGCTCAATAGCAAAGAAATAAAAACGATCTGTAGTTAGATCTACATCCATATATGACTACTATATACAGCCAACCCTCTGTATCCATGGGTTCAGCATTCATGGAGTCAGCCAACCTCATACTGAAATTACTTGGAAAAAAATCATATCTGTACCGAACACGTACATACTTTTTTATGTCATGATTCCTTGAATAACACAATAGCAGTTTATATAGCATTTACATTGAATTAGGTCTTATAAGTAATCTAGAGATGATCTAATGTATACACGAGGATGTGCATGGGTTATGAGCAAATACTTACACCATTACATGTAAAGAACTTGATCATCTTGGATATCAGCAGGGCATCCTGGAACAAAGGACTCTTGGATACTGAAGGACAACTATATTTAGTTCTGTAGATAATGTGAGCTGATACATCGTAGGTCTGAGTACATTCTTGCTCATCTTTAAGAACACAGATGAGCAAATGATGGCGGTTAGTCCTAGTATTTGATCTCACAAAAGCAACTTGTTTCTTCATCTTCCTGCAATTGCCAAGCAACGCTTTCAGAAAGAAATGTGTGTTTGGTAAATGCCACTCAAAAAAAGATACAACTAAACATATTGTATAGAAAGTAGTTAGGCATATGGAAAGGAGTTCCTACAAGACAATGGCTAGTTAAATTTTCTGTCAATTTGTTGTTGTTGTTGTTGTTGATTTTATCTCTTTAATCCTTAATTTCTTCCCCAACAAGTAGGAGTATTATATAAGATTGTCTCTAAAGTATTTTCAGCATTAAAAAAACATGTTTCTGTGGGTCTAAATGCTATTTCCTCGAGAAAATAGATATATAGGGAAAAATAAGATTTCAGTAACAGAGATACCATGAAATTTTATCTCTTGTTTTGTAGATTGCCCCATTAGAAATAAAAAACTTGCACATGGATCTATATAATTTCAGTCTTTAAAAGTTTTTCTCAGCACATTTCATCACACTGAATAACCCTTACGGCTCTCTTCCCTTCACTGACATACTATCAGCCATATAAGATGACTCAGAAGATGCATTTAATAAATAAAACAATGAAGTAACGAACAAACTCAAGTCCCTGAAGAGTATTGTCTTCATTTAGTACAGGTGAAAATCAGGTGAGAGAGCAAACCCACAACAATGTACAAGAAATACATCGAAGCCGGGTGTGGTGGCGCATGCTTGTAATTCCAGCACTTGGGAGGCTGAGACCGGAGGATTTGGGTTTGCGGCCAGCCTCAGCCACTTAGCGAGGCCCTCCACAACTTAGTGAGACCCTGTTTCAAAATGAAGAATAAAAAATAGGGCTGGGGGTGTAGCTCGTGGTAGAATGTCCCTGGGTTCAATCCCCCGTACCGCAAAAAAAAAAAAAAAGAAATACATCGAGTGCTATGTGCATGTATGTTGTACTTTGAATCTCACTATAATGTATAATATGTATAATTACATTGCACCAATAAAAGTATAGATAAAGCTGGGTGTGGTGGTGTATGCCTGCAATCCCAGTACTTGGGAGGCTGAGACAGGAGGGTTGCAGGCTCAAGGCCAGTCTCAACAACTTAGAGAGACTCTTGCAAAATCAAGCATATGTTTTTTAAAAAGGGGGGGGGGCTAGGGGTGTAGCTTGAAGGTAGAATGTCCCAGGGTTCAATCCCCAGAACCAATGAATGAATGAATGAATGAATGAGTAAAGTTAAATAAATAAGAGGGAATCTATAACCACCAAATTTAACTCTTTGTCAAAATGTGAAGTTAGACCATACTTAAAATAGTTGGCTTCGCACAAACTGCCCCAAATATGTTACCTCTTCATCTCAACACTCTTACTGATCTTTGGTGACCCTGGCACCTCAAACCACAGGGCCACAAGGGACAGCTGCAGGAAGTGCAGAAACCCTGGGCCCATTGGTGCATCTAAAGGAAGGGACCCTCTGACCTGCTCACACCAGAGACCGGACTTCGGCTTCCCTGGGCAAGTAAACATGACACTAGTCATGCTCAACTTCAAACTTGCCTTTCTTGAGGTCTGACTACTGATACCCAATTCTAAGCCACTTCTTTGTTTAATCACACAGTAATCAAAAAGTTCAAGAAGTGAAATCTACTGCCTTTTTTTGTTAAACGACACTCTGTTTTTAATTTCTTAATCAGAACATATGTGAAGGGACACATTAAGCACTTGCTGCCTTGTTTCCTGTCTGATATCTCCTGAACCACGCATCCATCATATGTCCCAATATGTAAAAAGAAGGAAGAGAGAAAGAAGGAAAAACTAAAAGTGGGGTGAAGAAAAAAAAACAAAAAACCTCGGTTTCAAATAATGAGCATGTGTACCTTTTTGCCTCAGGCCTTCATACACAATTTAGCCAGGAAGCCAGGGTAGATCATGATTTAGCTTCTGACATCTCCTGCCTTCAGGCCAGGAGAGACTAATACCGATTTCTGACTCTGAGCACGCCACAGGAAAAAAGAGTGAGAGAGAGAGAAGGCCTTTTATTGACTAAATGATAAAGAGGTTTGTAATGATAAATAACAGTCATTTTATTGTGGAATTCCCCAGAAAAGATGCATTCTGCAGTGTCTGAAGGAGCCTAAAAGCTGAGGTTGGTTCCCCGCGGAGCCGAACCTGTTAAACTCCAATTTTTACAGCCAGGGATAGGGGTCACAAATTGCGGGCACCTCTGGCTATTAAAACCCCACACCCACTCCTCGCAGCCACGGTGGCTGCCTGTTTCTTGGCTCAAGGAAAATTACCAAAGGCTGGCCCCCAGGGTGGTTGGAGGAAGGCGACCGTCTGTCTGGTATCTGTCTGTCCGCATCACCTTCTCCTGGCTCCGCACGCTCAGGTTCTGATGTGATTCAGTGGCTCCTAAGCTCAGGCTGCCGGAGAAATCACTGCCAGATTTGATCGATAGTTTAATTGTAAACTTTGGGAACAATAATGGATAATTTGGCTTGAACCGTCCATTATGAGCAATGCTGTCTAGGAGAGAGCCTTCAAAATTAAACAAGAGTTGGGCTGCATTATTGCATTTGTACAACTCACCCAGTGTTAAATAAATCCCCCTTTACAAATGCTGTCCTGGCCTTCTATGGAGTTCAATAAACATAGGCCCTGGCAGAAACAAGGAAAAAGAAAAGAGCAAAGGGACCAAAGTTAAAACTCTTTACCTGCTGCTTTCTGCTGAAATTATTTGTATTGTTATTATTATTAATATATTATCCGAAAAATTCTTCAAAGGACTCTTTAAAGGATGAAAAATCTAAATAAGGTGAATTATTTTTCAGGGGAAGTTTTCTTTCTTTTTATTATTTATTTATTTATTTATTCATTTACTTTCATGGTACTCGGGATTGAACCCAAAGGCATTCTACCTTTGAGTTACACCCCCCCCAGCCCTATTTTATTTATTTATTTATTTATTTATTTATTTATTTACTTTGAAACAGGGTCTCACTAAGTTGCTGAGGGTCTCACTAAGTTGCTGAGGCTGACCTTGAACCTGCAACCCTCCTGTCTCAGCCTCCCAAGTACTGAGATTACAGGCATGCACCACCCAATCTGACTTCTTTCTCTTTATTTTTAATGAAAATTGAAGTCAATAACATTAAGGAAAGCTGAATGTAAGTTATTAGAGGGGAAAAAAATGGCCTGCAATGACCATGGCCTTGATGTCTACTGCAGAACAGATTTCTCAGAGACATGCGCAAGCCTATGTGGACATTAGTTATTTCTTCATGAACAAACTATTATAGGAAATAATAAAATGATTATCACCTATTATTTCTGCCAAAATGTTATTACACAGGGGAAAGGATATAACATTTGGGGATAACATTTGGGCTATAAAACAAAGCGCCAAACCAGGTTTTCCTACTATTGTAGAGTCACTAGCAGCCCGCCTAGAGCCAGCCAAGGGCATGTCCCTAGACAAAGCCCTCAGTTTAACCCAGAGACTCCAACATCTTAGTGGAGTCTGGTGACGGGGTGGGATCTGCTCCGATGGTGGCCTAGCTTGGTGTCCCACAGGAGCATTGTCCCTAGGAAATATCCAGGAGGAGATTTAACAGTGTAATCATGCAGAAAGTGGGGAGTGATAATGTGGGGGCTAGAAAGGGGGGGACACTAGACACGTGGGTCCAAGTGCCAGCTCTGTGACCTTCTAACTTGGTGACTTTGACAAGCTGCCTCACCTTCTCACCTCCTTGTGGAGATTTCAAATGGGGATAATAGTGGTAGTCATTTCACCAAGTTAGGAGCATTCGATGAATGAGTATATGAAAAACACGTAGACACAGGACACATAATGACAAGCTTGAATAATAACCACCGTTATTCCCCAAACGTGCTGAGCTGTCTGTTTTCAGCCATTTTTTAAAGTCCTTTTTATTTCTCATTCCTTTTGTGTAGATTAGGGAGTCTTTCCTTTGACCTAATTTCATTTTCTAGGGTACGTTTGATGCTAAGCTTCTTTAATGTAGCCAACATTCTAAGTTGCTGAAAGAGAGGGAGCAAAGGTGGTAGAAAAGCATCCCTGGTACATAGCGCCTCGCGTCATCCTCATCCTCAACTACTGTGACAGTGAGTGACCTTGCAGGTCAGTTGTGGACTTCAGGCTCCACCAGTCCCAGTGCCTTACATTCCCTTTTTCTAACCACCTCTGGGCTGCTAAGCTCTATCTTCATCCCCAGGGCTGCCCCCGCTCCTGGATTCATCCCAGAGCAGAGATACCATGTGCATTAGTCACCATCGTGTGCTCTAAAAACAGTCATCCTGTGTCCTGGGTTCCAGCCTCACTACGGGCTGCCTGTGTAACCTTGGTCATGTACTTAACTATGCTGAGCTCCGCTTTTCCCATCTGTAAAATAAAGAATCATTCTTACCTCTTAGGATATTTGTAATGATTAAAAGCAATCAAGTATGTGAAAACTGTAGCATGAAGTAAAAAAAGGCCATTGATTGTTATTGTGAATAACGTTGATGTTTTCTCTAGTCAGATTGAAGCAATATTCCATCTCCTCTACAATAGATTTGCATGGTTCCTGGGTTCACATTTACCCAGGTCCTCTTCTCCTAATGGAATTGTGCCTGTATCCATATTCTACAGTTTCTATGCTGACAATATGCTCAATGTCTCAATTTTTGTTTGAAAAAAATTAGAAATCTGGTTCATACTTCCAAGATCCCACTCTCCCAGCACCCCATGGATCTAAGCCATTTATAACTCATAATAATATAAAGCAAAACTCAAGTCATACTTACTGAAACAATTATAGGGCTTGGATAAATAAAGATGAGAATCATTTTAACAATGGTCAAAATTCACCAGGAGGAAAACCCTCCAGATGTCAAGAGATATCATGAAAAAGTAAATCATGTACAGAGGAGGTTCACCAAGATGGGAAGAGGTCTGCAAACCACACTCCGTGAAGAACCACTCTAAGGATAGGTAGGAGAAATTTTCTGGGAGAGATTAAAGTTATTTTAAAGGGCCTTGACTGCAGGGAAATGGAGAGAACTAGAGAACAGTATGCTAAGTGAGATTAGTCAGTCACAAAGACTGAAAAGTCGGGTGTTCTCCCTATTATGTGGAAGCTAGATAGAATGGGATTTAGAAGGGACTCCAGACAAAGAAGAAGAAAACTTTAGATGAACAAAGAAGGCCACCTAACTGAGGGAGTTGGGAGGGGGGTGGAGGGAAACACACTATAGCACATGATGTATATACACAAACTTATAAGACTCAATCACTATGCGGAGCACGAAAGGGGGGGAAGGGGGAGGGAATCGGGTGGGATTTGAGGGAGGGCTAAATGAGCAATGTGTGCATGTATGATTCTGCTACTCTGACACTTATCAAATGTATAATTACAATGCACCAATAAATGAATATATAAAAAAGTAAAGGGTTTTGAAAGACAAAAACAAATAGGTGTAAGTATAGTCAGAACCAAAATCAACAGAAAGAATATCTTTCCTGGAAACTGAGACCTGAGGATTGAAGGTTTGAGGCCAGCAGCACACAACACAGACTCTGTTTTAAAATAAAAAATAAAATAGGGCTGAGGGTGTAGCTCCCTGGGTTCAGTCCCCAGTAAACACACACACACACACACACACACACACACACACACACACACACACATACACACATGATACCTTTTCAACACTTAGTGTAAGAGCATCAGTGAAAACATCTACCCCAAAGAGAAGAGAGCATCCTATTCCTAGAGGCTACGTGCTGCGCCAGCACAGGGGTTGGCACGAAGAGTTTTATTTCAAGCGGAGATGTGGGATTAGATGGCCCCAAATGTCATTCTGACTCTCTGCCTTTATGATCTGATCATGCTTCAAGGAATTAGTGCCTCGGAGTGCTTCGCTGAGTCTCAGAAGCTACTGCTGCCAAATGGATTTGACATCTAGAAGCAAGGAGCATGCAAATAGCCTATGTGTTTCTCACAGCCCCTGCTGTGGCTCAGGTGCAGAAGTTTTCTGGCTGGACCATCATGAGGTGAAGAGGCCAAAGCAGCAACAGAATGCGTGAAGATAATAAGATTTTTTGATCTTTGCAAAATGCTGCTGTATCCCTGGGAACTGGGAGTGCAAAAAAAAAAAGAGTCCAAATTTTCATTAAAATTAGCACCATACAGGAAACCTCAGCATGAAGCATCTATATGTAAAATAAATACTAAATTATTCTGTAAAACGTTTCAAAGACAAGCTCTACTTCAGGACTTTTAAAAAAAATCTCCTTTCCTCTGTTGGAGAAAATTTTCATTCCAGTCCTTATTTTTCTTCATTCTTCAAAGCTCTCTTTCTCTGTTACTTAAGAGCATGAATCTTGCTATCGACGGCGATATCAAATGCCTGCCATCGCCAGATTTAATCGTGGAATACCCTCTTCTCTTCTTCTCTTTGTAGACATTTGACTTAGCTGCACTCACACTGAAACTCAGGATGGATAAGCTATTCTTTGCATTGCTATTGACAAATACTTACTTGTTATTGCAATAGACTATGACAATAAGTTATTTGCTATTGACCAAATTTTGACAGTGCCATAAAATATTTTAACTTGAACTGACATGGGAGTAGATGATCATGCAGTCATTTCTTCTAAATAGTACCCGGGGGTGCCTCAATACTCTTTTCCCAGAATAAAGAACCCTCCAGGGACTTGAGATAAAGGACCATTACTAACAAGATGTAACCACTCGGTAAGATTTTTATGAGACATACATTATTAAAAATGCATGTTTAAAATTGGAATGTTTGCAAACATGTGCTGCCATTCTCGATCCTTTACAAGACAACAAATTAAGGTGTGCACTCTAAGAATGTTTGCTAAAAATACTTCTACATGGCCTCCTGACTTGGATGACTGACACATATGTGAATCTAGTAAATTAAATCCTGTGGTCAAAAGTCTTCGACCTGCATGAAACCAAACAGGAGACACGGTGAGCATCCTCAAAGCAGGCAGGCAATGCAGTTTAGGTCTGGAGAAATTACTTGGCTTTCATTGATAAGTGTTGTGCTTTTCCATCTTAAAATCAGAATTTTAGGAACCTGTCGACTTTTTTTCAAAAGTGAGTTAAAATCGATGGTTCATACAGTTTCCATTTGTTTTGTAGCTCATGAAGATAGAAAAGAATTCTGGGATTTTTAACTTTTTAAAAATAGTTCCTCTTCACTGGAACTTGAAATCCTAGACTAGTTCCTCCACAGCAATGAAGTCTATCAGGTCTGAGCAGGTTTCCTAGAATAAGTGTCTGGACAGATCACACTTGGATAGGCTCATGGGTGGCCATAGTCAGTTCAGTGGGAAACTGTGATGGTTTGGATTTAAAATGTCCCCCAAACCTCATATGTTGGCAATGCAGCCAGGATTGGAGGCAGGACAGAAAGCATAGAAGAAAGATTTTTTAAAAATTTGCAGTTTGGCCAGAAAGGCCTGTGTGAAATTGGGACCAAGAGAGGTGCCTTGGGTAAAAAGAAGTTAAGTACTTTGCATAGAGATGAAAGAGCAGTGAGGACAATTCAGGAATGAGCAGGAGCCCTGCACATCAAAGGCAGGCCAAGGCTGCAACAATGGAAGTGCATTTGAAAAAAGTGTTCAGAGCACCATGCTGAGATGCCCAGGCACTCAGTCAGAGACCACCACAGCCCTGAATCCAAAGGGTCCAGATACTGTTGGAGCTAATGGCGGACCTTGGCATTGTGGTGCTGATTATGTTGGAGTTAATAAGAGGTTATGGAGGCTTCCATTCATATTTCAAAGGAAGGCCTTGGGAGGCCAGGGAAAGTATAGCAGGGCCAGAATCCTTGCAGTCAGGCTCTGAGGGGGAAATTTGTAAAGCTGTGATGGTAAATCCAAGGCTGCAATGGAGACCCCCAGAATTAAGAGAAGCCAGGACATGGAACATCTGCAGAGGAGAGCTGCAAGCTGCAAAAAGTAGAGCCAAGTCCAGAGAAGAGTCACACTGGCTGCAACCAGTAGGGCCATAGAGGTGGGCTGTGGAAGCCCTTGTAGATCACATCTCACTACCATGGATGGGCTCCAGATGCCAGACATGCATCTACAGGATTCAATGTTTGCCCTGCTAGATAATGGTTTTGTTTTAGTCCCATTCCCTCTATCTATGTCCCTATTTCTTTCTTTTGGAATGTAAATATTTACTCTCTGCCATTGTATGTTGGAAGTATGAAATTAAAAAAAAACTTTTTATAGGGTCTCACAGCTAAAAGTTTGCCTGAAGTCTCAGAGAATACTTTTGACTTTTGAGAAATTTGGGGACCGTTAAGACTGTGGGGAATCAGACATTATATACTGCCTAAAAGAGGGACTAAGTATCATCACACATCTAAGTTAGCCATGAACACGCTTAATTAAGCAAGATTTGCCCATATCTTTTCTTTTTTAAAATGTCATTTTACTCTTTTTGAGCATCATTCCTCTTTCTTCCCTGCATCCCCCAAACATCAATTATTTCCTACTATTTAGTAATTTCACTCTTTTTTTTCTTTTCTTTTCTTCTCTATAAGCAAGTTAAAAGATCTCAAGAAAGCTATTGCTTCTCCTTCCAGAAAATGTACATATCCAAGAATTCTGTAACTTTGGGAGTTTTACAAAAATTTTCAGATCTTTGGGAGATACCTTTATGCCTTAACAACCTTCATTCTCAACAAAAAGATTGAAGTATGTCACTGAAGTATGACAATAAACCTTATATAAATTAGTTCCTAAGTCCAGTTATTGCTAAAAAAGGCCTCGCAGAGATCACATGACTTAGAATTTTATGAGGAATACAACACAAATTATTCAGTTTCTAAGATTTCCTGGGGTCTAAAGGTTTTATGTTGGGGTCTATAAAGCATGAAGAATGAGATATTATAACTTGAAAGATTCATTTCATCTATCGAATGTTTATAGCATCTGAGTTGTTGAGAAGTGTGGGTAAGATATCTTTGGTCTGGAGGGACCCTCAGTCTAGAGGGGTGATTGTAAGTCAATAGGTAATTCTTGCTTGGTATTATCAGTTCTTTAATAAAAATGCACTTGGAACACTGGTCCACCCAGGAGGCTCTAGGATGACTCACCAGGCCTGAGGCATTAGTAAAAGTTAGCTATTTCAACAGGGAGTAGTGTTGTCTTAGTCCATTTTGTGTTGCTATAACAAAATACCTGAGACTGGGTGCTTTATGGGACAAAAAGTTGCTTAATTGGCTCCTGATTCTGGTGGTTAGAAAGTCTATAGAGTATGTCCCTGGCAAAGCTCCAAACCACTCTAATCCCAGCTATATCCCAACATGACAGAGAGGTGGAAAGGGAGATAGCAAAGTACATGGGGTGGCCTTGCTTTTTAAAAACATGCTGCTGAGAAAACTAATCCAGTCACAAAAGACTTAACTCACTGCTAAGAAATGAGAGTTGGTGATAGGAATTAATCCCTTCCAAAGATTGATTGTGCCCCCACGATTCAATCATCTCTCACTAACTCTTGAAGTTTCCACCACCTCAAAACTATTACATCCAGGACCAAGTTTCAAAACATAAACTTTGGAGGGCAAACCACACACAAAGCATGCAGTGTGTGTCTGTGTTGGGGGAGTAATGGAATGCAGAGAAAGGACAGTATGCCCAGGACACAGCAGTATGAAAACAGTAGGACAGAATCCCAGAGCAACATGGAAATTGAGAATTTCCAAAACACCAGGTTTGGAAAAAATAAGTGGGAAATTGAAGGAGATATGTTGGCATGTGCTTCTATTTCATATTAAGAAGTTTGAAAATTTTTAAATATATGATATAGAGTCTTCATGGGAATTAAAGGAGAAAAAAATAGCATGATCGATTTTGTATTTTCCATGTGTCTTTGGCCATGAGACAGATCCTTGTAAAGAAGTCCATGCTCCAAGCAGGAAAAGCATGAACAGACATTTGTAATACAGTCACCTCTTGCTAAGAAATGTCTCTTTTGCATTTTTACTATCACAGATAAACTATTGTTCATCAAACTACATTTCTTTTGTGACAGAAAAGAATGGCCTTGCAAATACAAAAAAGAAGTATGTTTTTTCTTTCCCTTACTCCATAGCTTCAGCAGAAATCTCTGTCCCTCCTCTTGTCTCTTCATTTTTTAAATATTTTTAAAGCAACTAAACATCCTTGACAGAAGCAGCTTTGAAGTGTGATGTTCCAAGATCTAAATAATGGCTCCCCCCCCCACATCCACAGAACTCCTCTGAGAAGTAGCAATTATAGGATTATCTGCTACTTCAAACATGGATTCTTTGAGTACTGCTCTGGCTTTTCTTTGCTTAGTTAATAATTATGCTTTTAAGAGGACTTTACTTGCTTTTGGAGAAGTGGGTGCTGGGATTTCATGTTTTTCTTCTTTAAATTTTAATGGGAAGTTGTATTTGTACCCTCCTGGGACTCCTGACCAGAAAACAATTTATCATCTGAAGTTCATCAGATTGTCCAGTAGGATGAATGTCAGAGTTGACTATCTCTGGAAGTGAGAGAAAATGTTGCTTCTCTGAGGAAGAAGAGGAAAAAAGGAATAAACACACACACACACACACACACACACACACACACACACACAGAGCATCCCTTTAAATTAGTACAAAATGCCAGGCAGAGAATTGTGCCTGGTTTCCATTCCAGATATTAGTCTCTCAACAAGCCAGGCCATTTTAAGGACTTGAGGCCTCTGAGCACAACTTTGATGTATCTGTGTTCCTAAGAAGACCTGTTGTCCTGAGGTCTAGAGGTGGCATGCTGGGCTTCTCTGACATGCTGCTCAAGGGAGGGACAGAGCAACACCAGTGGTTCCATAAACACCTGTCCACTCTCCCACAGAGGTCTCAGACCCTCCCAAGTCAAAACTAGTCAAGACTTGGAGCCCTCCTTGTTTGTTTTATTTTGTTTTTTAAACTTCCTATATTGAAATTATTATAGAGTCAAAGAAGTTTCAAAAATAATACGGAGAAGTCTCATGCATGCATCACCCTGTTTTTGCCAATAGTCATTGTCATGGGAGAAGAGATACGTCTGGAGGAGGATTCCAGGAACTCCCAGAGAGAAGGGGAGCTCAACTCAGGACCAGCAGGGTCCTTGACATGGGTGACAGGAAAGAATTTCAACATGTGTCAGCGGAAGCACAGAAATTTATTTATGAAAGCAAGGACTACACATTCAAGGGAGAAGGTGGACTTTCATCAGAGTGAAGATGCTTTGGGGTTTCACGGCTCTTCTTTTAAAGTAAGCTTGGTGAAGGGTAGGTATGGGAAGTATATGAGGATGACATTTGTCGGGTGATCACAAGACAGTTTATGGTGATCTGGTCATCTTCTGTATTCCTCTCTGTTGTCTTATAAAGCTGGAAAGTCCCCTATTAACAGGTTTCTCAAGATAATGTATCTCTGAGTCAGATGTGGTGGTACACACCTGCAATCCCAGTATTTGGGAGGGTGAGACAGGAGAATCACAGGTTTGAGTCCCAAGTGCAGTAACTTAGTGAGGTCTTGCCTCAAAATAAAAAATAAAAAGGGCTGGGGGTGTGACTCAGAGGTAGAATGCCCCTGGGTTCAATCCCCAGTAACACACACACACACACACACACACCAAAAAAAATTCTGTATCTCTCTTGCTTAAACTATTTATTGGAAGAGTTAACTAATGTTGCACATGGTAATTATCACAGGTGAGTGAGTTTTTGGTTAACTTTAAGATTTACAGATTTTCTAGGAAATTGGTTGGGGAGAGAGACTGGTTTAGGGAGTGATGAGCCTGGAAAAGCATGCAGAATTTGTGAATTACAATTTTATTTCCTTCTCCTTTCTTTGTGTCTCCTTTCTATTTCTTTTATTTCTTCTCCCCTATCCCGGTACTATCTAACATATGTAGCATACAGTATTATAGTATAAAACCAGGAAAAGACATTGATGCAACATATGTATGTGTGGCCACCCTTAGATTCAGGCAACCAGCATACAATCAGTTTAGAAGGCTTTCATCCTCACAAAGCTCTGCCTCCCCCGTTATCAACCCCACATCATCTCTAAGCCCTGACAACCATGAATGCCTGTGTCTACAATTTTTCCCAAATGCTATGCAATGTCATTGCAATGTTATATAAATGGAATATTACAGTATATGACCTTTTGAAACTACTTTTGTCACTCAGCATAGTGCCCCTGAGATATTTCGAGGTTGTTCAGTGGATCAATTCCCATTCTTTTTCTCCTTTTAAATAGGCTTCCAGTTTTAGAGTAGTTTTAAGTTCATGGCCAAATGGAGTGGAAGGTAGAGAGAATTCCCATGTACCTCAGGTCCTTCCACATGCGGCTCCCCCAGCCGGGGGGATAACATTTGTTACAATCAATGAACCCACGTTGACACATCATTATCACCCAAGTCTGCAGTTTAGAGTTAAATCTTGGTGCTATACACTTTTTGGGTTGAAACAAATGTAAAATGACATGTATCCATCACCAGAGAATCATACAGAATGATTTTATTGCCCTGAAAATCCTCTGTGCTCTGTCTGCCTGTATCAAATTTCACTTAGTAATATGTATTTAAAATTCCTCTATGTCTTTTTATGGGTCGATAGCTCATTCTTTTTAGCACTGAATAGTATTCTACTGTCTGGATGTACCACAGTTCATTTATTCATTCATCTTGGTTGCTTCCAAGTTCTAGCAATTATGAATAAAGTTGTTATAAACATTCATATACGGGAGGTTTTTTGTATGTGTGGGAACATAAATTTTAAATTCATTTCGGTAATTACAAAGGAGCATAATTGCTAGATTGTATGGTAGGAGTATATTTAATTTTCTAAGGAACTGTTACATTTTATTCCAAAGTGACTACCATTTTACACTTCTACTGTCAACGAATGAGAGTTCTTATTCCTTTATATCCTCATTTAGCATTTAATGTTGCCAGTGTTATTTGTTTATTTGTTTTGTCTTATTTTGTTTTATTGTTTTGCTTTGTTTGGTACTAGGGGTTGAATTTAGTGGCATTCTACCATTGAGCTATACCCCAGTCCTTTTTGTATTTTGAAACTAGGTCTCTCTAAATTTCTGTGTGCTGGCCTCAAACCTGCAATCCCCTTCTCTCAGCCTCCTATGTACTGAGATTACAGATGTGCCCACCATGACCAGCTAGTGTTTTGGATTTTAGCCATTTTAATCAATGTGTAGAGATATCTCACTGATGTTTTAATCTGAATTTACCTAATATAGATAGTATAGTACTTTTAATTTCAAATTCCATGTGATCATTGCTGATATATAGGAAAGTTATTGACTTTTACTTATTAACCTTATATCTTGGAACATTGCTACAATTCTTATTAGTTCCAGGAAGGGTTTTTTGTTCTTGTTGTTCATGTTGTTTGTACAGTTCTTTTGAGTTTTCTACATAGATGATCATGTCATCTTAAAAAAAAGACATTTTTATCTTTTTCTTCCCAATATGTGCACCTTTTATTCCCTTATCTTATTGCATTAGCTAGGATGAGAGGACATCTTTGCCTTTTGCCTGATCTTAATGGAAAAGCTCTCAATTTCTTACCACTGCAGGGGTTTTTGTAGATGTTATTTATCAAATTGGGGAGATTTTTCTCTGTCCCTAATTTGCTGAGAGTTTTTTTAATCATGAATTAATGTTTGATTTTGTCTAATGCTTTCTCTGCATCTCTTGCTATGATCATATTACTGTTTCTTTTTTAGCCTGTTGATATGATGGATTACATTAATTGATTTTTGGATGTTGAACTAGCTTTGTAGACCTGGGATAAAGTCCACCTTATTATGATAATTATTTTTATACAATATTGGATTTTATTTGCTAATATTTTGTTGAAAATTTTGCATCCATGTCAGTGAGAAAATTGGTCTGCAATGTCCTTATCTGGTCTTTTTATTAGGGAAATATTTCCTTCATATAATGAGTTAGTAAGTATTCTCTCCAATTCTATCTTCTGGAAGATATAGAGAATTGCTGTAATTTCTTCTCTGTCTGGTAGAATTTACCAGTAAACTCAACTGGACCTAGTGTTTTTGGTTTTGAAAGGTTATTAATCATTGTTTCAATTTCTTTAAAAGATTCAGACCTATTCTGATTGTTTATTTATTTTTATATGAGTTTTGGCAGATTTTATAGTCCAACAAATTGATTAATTTTATAAGTGTTATTAAACTTGTGGGCACAAAGTTGCTCATTGTATTTCTTTATTATCCTCTTAATGTCATTCAGATCTATAATGAAGTACCCTCTTTTATTTCCAATATTAGTAATTGGTTTTATGTAAAATAAACAAAAATAGGTTTGAAATATTTCATATTTTTAAATATATTTATATTATCCCTTTTGAAATATTTAATCTTTTATTTTAAATATATTTTATTTAATATTAAATAACTTAAATATTTTATTTTAAAAGAAATTCAGACTTATAAAAATATTATAAAAGTAGTACATAGAGTTACCATATATTCTTTATCTAGCTTTCTCTGATGTTAATGGTCAGTGTACTCATAAATATTTTATCAGTTATACTCCCTGATAATTTTTATGCCTAGATGTAAGTAAATCTTTATTAGATTTTGATTTACAATAACAAACATGAAACTCCACCACTTCTAAGTCTTAGTAAGTGCAAACAGTAAAAAATTTATTTATTCCTTCTCCAGGAAGGACACTCAAATATGCAAAATAGTACTGACTGGAAGTTTTGAAGAAATGGGAGGGCTTTTTCAAATTCACAAAATTAGTATGAGTTTTCTTTGCACAGGAGTAACATTTGCAGTTAATACCATAAAGTCCATCAGAAGCTTAGTGCAAAGACAAAACAAATGGCAAAAATAAACATGGAAATCCATTAGCTATGTATTTGTGAAAGAACACTATATCTTAATGACTTTTCATTTAAAAGGTATTATAGTATTATAGTACCTATTTATCATCCATCACTGCAAGTATGTTTATGATTATTTTTATATATTCTGTGTAAGTGTATTTATAATTATTTTCATATATTCTGTGCAAAAGTTTTTATACATTTCATTTTTATATCCTAAAATGCATGGCAATACTATTTTGTGTGTGTGTGTGTGTGTGTGTGTGTGTGTGTATGTTATTGGGGACTGAACTCAGGGGCATTGTACCTCTGAGCTATACCCCCAACACTATTTTATTCCTTATTTTGAAATAGGGTCTCACTAAATTGCTGAGGGCCTCACAAGTTGCTGAGGCTTGCCGAGAACCTGTGATTCTCCTGTCTCAGCCTCCCAAGTACTGGGATTACAAGTGTGCACCACCACGCCCGGCTATGGCTATACTCTTTAATAAACCCATTTCCCTGCCAATGTACTCAATTTATGTCAACAGTCTATGCACATATTTTCTACCTTTGAAAAGTCTACTTATAGCCAGGCATGGTGGCACAGACCTGTAATACCAATACTTGGAAGGCTGAGACAGGAGGAGTGCAGGTTCAAAGCCAGGCTCAGAAATTTAGGGAGGCTCTCAGCAAACTAGTGAGATCTTGTTTCCAAATAAGAAATGAAAATCAGGCTGGGGGTATAGCTCAGAGGTAGAATGTGTCTGGATTCAATCCCCAGTACCACACACACACACACACACACACACAAAGGTCTACTTATTATAAATAGCCACCCTATTTTATTCCTTTTCCCTTTCTTCTGCTATGTAAATTTAGGTATCAATGTAAGGAGAACAAGACATCATATTCCCAAAGGCAAGATAAGATGGAAAGTGTACTTGCTTCCCTCAGATTAGATTTGTGCTATATCAAGTAAAAGATTACTCAAAACAATTTAAAAGGAGGTTGATGAATCCTGAAAGAAAAACGATGTCTCGGAAGAAGATGGAGGAAGAAATGGAAATGACAATTTGGAACAAAAAATCAGTTGTATGGTTAGGAACAGCAAGGAAATTTACTGCTGCACTAAAGAAAAAAAAAAGTTGGTATTGTGGTTAGATATCGAATGACCCCTGAAAAGCTCAGTGTTGATATAGATTAAGTCATGAGGGTTGTAATCTCATTGTAGTGGATTTATCTGGGTGGTGGGCAGGACCATAGGATGATAGGATGTGGCTAGAGAGGGTGGGTCCCTGGCAGTGTGGCCTTGGGGATGATATATGGTTGCTCCTTCCCTTGCTTGGGCTCTCTCTTGTTTCCAGCTTCCGCCATGTGAGGAGCAGAGCCCGCATGCTCTTCCTCGCTCTGCTTTATGCCACCATGGCCTGAGCTCCAGCTCTGCACCCTGACCTCACATGGACTGAACCCTGAGATCACCAAAAAACGGTGGGCAAATAAAATCTTCCTTCCTCTAAGTTGTGTGTTTGGGTTTACTGGGGATATAGCAGTGAGAATACTGACTAAACAGTCCGTAAAGCAGTTTTACTATGGTAGAAATACTATGCCGGGCGTGGTGGCGCATGCTTGTAATCCCAGTACTTTGGGAGGCGGAGACCGGAGGATCCGGGTTCGCGGCCAGCGTCAGCTCGCTCTCTCTCTCTCTCTCTCTCTCTCCCTGTCCCTCTCTCTCTCTCTCTACTTAGTGAGGCCCTCCGCAACTTCGTGAGACCTGGTTTCAAAATAAAGTATTAAAAAATAGGGCCGGGGGTATAGCGCGGAGGTAGAACGCCCCTGGGTTCAATCCCCGGTACTGCAAAAAAAAAAAGAAAGAAATACTACAAGTCAGCGTTTTAAAAAATCATCTTGACATTTGAAAGGAATTCAAATTGTGGGGAAAAAAAGAAGCAAATAATTGCCCACTCTCTTGTGAATTAAATTAAAGGAATAACAAAATGCATTAAACAGAAGTGACATATAAAATAAGGAAATTTTAGGGAAAATAATTTTGAAATCCTTATGTCATAAGGCACACTTCACATTTTCCTATTTTCCACTTGATAATTTAAAAGTATACATCTTAAGTAACAAGCTGTTTAATTGAGCAATAGTTTACATGGTTTTTTCAATATGAAATATGATGTTATTTCTGATTTCCCCTTTTCTTTTTTCTATATTTTATCATGTACTTTTTCAACATGAATCTGAGTAGAATATCAAAAGAAACCATAAAAGACCATAAGAACACCTGTCAATCCAATGCCAACCTTCTTTTGCAAGTTTGTTAGAGAAGATGGAAACAAAACTTTTGCCATTTCTTTTGTTATTTCAAAAGCAAAGAGGGTGACTGGTGACTTCAACTCTGTCCTCACCTACCATGCTGGAAGCCATGTGCTCAGTCAGACCTGGATGTCTGGTTTCAGCAGGTACTCGACAAACAAAATTCTGAGTAACAGTTGAAAGTTTTGAGGATGTTTAATAGGAGATGGAAAAAGACTAGAAATATAATAGCTGTCTCTACATATTTGAAGTATTGCCGGGTAGAAGGGAGATTAGATTCATTCTCAGAGACTGTTAGAAGGAGAATGAAAACCAAGCAGGCGAAAATTGCAGAAAGGATTATATTGGGCTCATTATAAGGAAGAGATGTTTAAAAATTATTTTGCCTGGGAAAAAAACCCTGACTTTCCAGGGAGATGGTATATTTCCCATCACTGAATATGTACAACAGAAATGGATGACTTCTTATGGTTGTTTTAGAGGTTACTCATCCATCTGATAACGGTATACTAAATAATTTGGATGTTTCCTACTGAATCTGTGACCCTATACAAGTGACATGGTTAGATAAAATAAGAAAACTGAATAGTCTAAATACCTAAACAGTGTGTTTTGGTTTAAAAGCCTCCAGTGTTACAAATGGATGAAGCTTTTGGCAGTATATATGAAACTCTTTTAGTTTTCCTATTGTAATCTTGGGACTTTATAAATTATCTGTATATTATGTGATAGTCAGCCAGATAGCTAGACAGAAATAGAAAGGCGTTCAGTCATACAAATGCATACATTTACATTTATATATGTAGTTATTTAGGCTAATAAAGTAGTTTTACTCAGACATAAAGAAGAACAAAAGTATGTCATTTAGAGGAACATGGATGAACTAGATACTCTTATGGTAAGCGAGATCAGCCGGTCCAGAAAGTCAGAAAATCAATTGTCCTGTTTTCTCTCACGTGCAGAAGCTAGAGAAAAAATAAGAAGCAAAAGGGCTGAGATAAATGAGGAGAGAGAGGGGATTGAGGGAGGGAGGTGGGGAAGGATAAAAGGAGGACTGAAGAAGGAAGCAGTTCAAATAATGTTATGTCCATATACTAAGGATTGCTACCAGTCTCACTAAATGTAGAGGAAAAAGGGGGTTGCAGGGGATACTGAGGGAATATATACACCAAGTGATATGTGCATATACATTTGTATCCCTTTGTATCTCACTATGATGTGTAATTATAATTCAGCAATAAAAGTATAAAAAGTCAAGATTGTGATTTCCTCTTCACATGGCTTGAAGTTACAAAATTATTTTTGTTGCAGCACATTCAAGACCTAAAATAAATTAAGCCTATTAACCCATTTCTAGATAAAAGTTAATCAATGTATTTCTAAATAAAGATATATTACTAATAAGGAAATTCTTTCATGATGCAAAAAGTAGACCAAGAATACATTTTCATTGACTCTTCTGAGGATTAGTAGGATTTTTATGTCTTTAGGCTTTGAGGAATATTCAAAAATATTTATTAAGCACCCTAAAAGTACTCGGCTCCTTCAATCTATTTGTCCAAAGGTAACATTCTAAACCTTACATCTGATTAAGCCCCTTTTTCCCAGTTCATCTCTTCAAAGCTTTCTTATTGGCATGGTGTTTGCAATTCTCTCCAATCACATCTCTTATGACTGTCTCTTACCCACTCTACTATCCAGACTGTGTGTGTGTGTGTGTGTGTGTGTGTGTGTGTGTGTGTGTTACTGGGAATTGAATCCAGGGCCATTCTACCTCAGAGCTAAATCCCCAGTCCCGTTTTATATTTTATTTTAAAACAGGATCTCACTAAATTGCTGAGCATCTCTCTAAGTTGCTGAGGCTGGCCGTGAACCTGCTATCCTCCTGTGTCAGCCTCCCAAGTACTGGGATTACAGACATGTGCCACCATGCCTGGCTTAAATTCCTTTTAGACCATTGTTCCTTTAGCAGGATCTCTCACCTTCACATCTTTTGCCTTCAGTATGAGGCATTCCTCTGCCTTTTATCTGTCTAACTCTCACTTCTCTTTTGCTTCCTGTTCAAGGTTTTTTTTTTTTTTTGTAAGAATTCCCAGGTCCTTCTTTATTGCATTCAATATCCTGGCCAAGTGTTTCTAAAGTACCCTGTCCTTTTTATACAAATGCATCTAGCATTTTATTTTTTGCTCCATTTATATGCCCCTCTTCCCTGACTAAGTAGATCTCCCTTGATAAAATATATCATCTCCAATTCCATGGCTCCTCCACTCTGGCTCTGGAAAAGGAATGTCAGACAGTAAAAAAGACGTGGGCTAATATTAAAATAAAATAATAACAGTGGGGAAGATCATTTTCTTCGAGTCATATCATTCCATCCTTGTTGGTGTTTTGCTTCTTCACTTATCAAGGATGGATGGGAAACTGTGACAAATGGAGCATCCTATCTCCAGTACCTGGCACAGGGTTTGGTTCCTAATAAAATACAAAACAAAGTGGAAATAATGAATAAGAGAACTGAATAGAGATAAGGGAATATAAGTGATCAGTTTGGAAGCAGTGAACAGTTTACACAGCAAGCCCATTTCATAGTCCGCCTGACATGCGTGTCTCTCCTAAGAGCTAAGCCACAGGTTACACAGCGAGCCCATTTCATAGTCGCCTGACATGTATGTCTCTCCTAAGAGCTAAGCCACAGGTTACACAGCGAGCCCATTTCATAGTCCACCTGACATACGTGTCTCCTAAGAGCTAAGCCACAGGTTACACAGCGAGCCCATTTCATAGTCGCCTGACATGTATGTCTCTCCTAAGAGCTAAGCCACAGGTTACACAGCGAGCCCATTTCATAGTCCACCTGACATACGTGTCTCCTAAGAGCTAAGCCACAGGTTACACAGAGAGCCCATTTCATAATTCGCCTGACATGCGTGTCTCTCCTAAGAGCTAAGCCACAGAATGATCTGTATTGTGAGTAGAAACGGGCATAGTGCTTGACGCCCCTTCGTTACTGGTAGATGGGATGAGTGAGGGCTGTCTCTACTTTCTGTGTCTGCCTCCAAACTGAGATTTCTTTTAGCCACGCCATTACATACAAAAACACAATACACTGGACTAAGTTCCCCAAAAGGAGGGGGAAAGATATTAGATGGATCAATATAGGAACAAGATATAAGTGTAGTTTCTCTAGAGGTTTTACTTTCATTAACTAACTTACCAGGGAACAGTATTGCACAAATAATCCATGGGTATAAAATGGTCCTGGTGTTGGGAAGAAAACTAAGAAAAGGACTGAATTTGCCTAGAGGCATTTCCAGATTAACCTATCTATACCAAGTTCCTCCAATGGAATCGGAGGCACAGGAGAAAATAGACATGCCCTGAACTTGATTTAAAATCTCATGATTGTATATCAGATTCCTGGAATCATCCTGTTTTTCTGTGATTAAACAAACTAGGTTCACTCACATAGAATAATTTCAGGAAGACAGCTTCTCTCCTTTCAGCACACGGCATTCTTGGACACCACAGGGCTGGCCCTGGTGTAAAATGAAGAGCAGGTATCCTGGTTAGCATAAACTCAACCAAACCTGCCCTCTGGCCTTGCTCACCCGAGCCTGTGCAGAGTCCATCAGCCTCTTCAGGTCATCCATGCCGTAGGACTTTGGGCATTCTTCATTTCTGCAGCTGGTTGTTTTTATGGTATAATCTGAAGTTAAATATAGGGAAAAAAAGAATTATAAAAACTGTACCTAAAATATAGCAGGAGCCTGTAATCCCAGTACTTGAGAGGTCAAAGGTTGAAGGCCAGCCTCAGCAACTTGGTGAGACCCTGTTTCGAAATAAAATAGGGCTGGGGGGTAGCTCAGAGATAGAATGCCACTAGGTTCAATCCCCAGTAACACACATACACACACACACACACACACACACACACACACACACACACACACACACACAGTCCCACTAGGAAACATGGAACATTTAAACTTTGAACACCAACAACCATGCAGAACACTACCATGCATGGCTATAACCATTATTTGCATACCCAAAAGGCTCCCTGGTGAAAGATAAGAATCTACCTTTTAGTTTGAACAGAAACCCAATAGGGAGAGAGTAGCCTTGAAGTTCTAATAGGGGAAAGAAAATTTATAAAAGCATTTAAACTGTTAACAGATATCTATTACACATTTGTAATGACATACTAGATCTGTACCCAGCAGTTTACAGGAAAATAAACAGGCTCTTTGTAGACTCATGTGCACCATGAAGACTTAGGCTCCGTTGCTTTACCCTTAATGTATTTGCAGTCCTTTAGAAACTCTTAGCACTGGACAGTCAACCAGCTGCCCCTTCAGTTCTTAATTCAGAGTCTTCTGGCTGGCCCCAGAGAGATGTCTCATAAAGTGTATGACCCTTCCGTCAAAGGTTGTCACCATGCCTGTGAGCAGCAAGCCGAGGACATCTCTCTGCAGAACGTCCTCCTCTGCCTGACATCCGCATTCACTGGATTATTGTGTCTCGGGTCAAAATTTTCCTTCTGCACCGAGTAACAGATCTCTGAGAAATGTTTAGTAGCCAAACACATATGGATTTCCAAATGTCTATTCATCTTCAAAAACACACTACAAAGTCATATAGATGGTGAGATCTTCCTGCCTGTCTCTGATTCCCACCTAAGTACCGATTATTACTGCTCAGTTTATACCAGAGTTTATATGAATATCTTAATTGATTTTAAGGCTTTCTAGAAGCTGTCAAGTTTTCACAGCTTTCATAATGGAAAGAAACATCTTGCTTTTTTAAAAACTTTTCTTCTTTTTTAAACTTTGATTTTGCTCTTTGATTATGGCCAGAGTGAAAAGAAGGTTGTTTGTTTGTTTGTTTGTTTGTTGTGGTACTGGTGATTGAATCCAGAGGGATTCTACCTCGGAGCTACACCCTCAGCCCTTTTTATTTTTTATTTTGAAACAGGGTCTAGCTAAGTTGCTGAGGCTGGCCTTGAACCTGTGGTCCTCCCGTCTCAGCCTCCCAAGTACTGGAATTATAGGCATGCACCACTATTCCCAGCTAAGATATAAGAGTTTAGGTAAAAAAAAAATTTTAAAGGGGAGAAAGGAAAAAATCATTTCTATGCCCATGTTTCCTACCTTACCTGTAGTGAATTACAAAAACAAAAACTAATTTGGTGTTCAAAGGAAATGGGGTTGAGGTTTTAACTGTTAACCACCGATTCAAAGGAAAAGACCAGAAATATCTTTCACACTGTTGCATTTCTCTCTCTGGGGAATGATTAGAGACTGTGGTTTGTGGTAAGTATGCATTTTTTTCCCCAAAAAATCTCATTGATATCACCTGGAGAGAAAAATTATTTGGGTTTTCTGTTTTCAGCAATTATTACCCCCAACATAAATAAATTCCAATTTATTCTTTAAGCACCATTCACATGTTATGGTAATACATTCTGAACTGTATTAACCCATAGGATTACCTGACTTTCAGTGTGTAATAAAGTAAAGCATGATGGCATTCAGAATATATGATTATTGTATTTCATGTCTGTTAAACTTTCATTTGAAAGAGAATTACTTCTTCCTCAGTAGTATGACTATAAAGTTACAAGTGTGGTCTTCTGAGTTGCTGGCGTGTTACATTTTAATAGAAGCTAGGATTGGTGAAAACTTGAAGAGAAAATTTATTAATAATATCCTTTGAATCGGTCCTCATATTTGACTCTGTAAGTAGTCAGAAGAGTCATAATAACCTACATTGTGAAAAATAACTGGAAATATGACTTCTGGTTCCTAATTTGCAAAGAACCTAAATGCCCAACTCTCTGCACCCTAGCATCATCCACTACCTGGCACCTTGCTGCAGGAGGAGGCGGCACAGGGGACAATGTGAACCATCAGAGCAAGACAGTGAGGACGAGCCACTGAAATCATGCTTTCTGGGTTTTTCTCTCACTGTCAAGAACCCGCTAAACAGGAGCTCTACCCTGCCCTTGACATGTTCCCCGAAAGCTCAAGTTGACCATCTGGTTCTGAGCCTGATGAGCAGAGAAGAACCTGAGGGGGAGCGAGAGATGCCCAGAGGACTGAAGAAGAAATTGTAACAAGGCAAGGTGAGATTTCTAATGATGAGCTTCATGCCAACTTTGTCATTAGGACAGGTCCTGTGCTCACCAAAACAGGACAAAATGTTCCTTGCCCTTCTTACTCTTTGGACTCAGAACGTAAAAACAATACTTCATATTGCCCCTAAGAGTTTCTTAAATATTTTCATGCATAACTTTCACATGAATTTCAAATGTGTGAGGATGGACATAATTTTTCCTATGTTCTGTTTAGCAGCTGTGTGACTTGGGGCAAATCACTTAACCTCTCTATGTCTTCTCTTTGGTAATAGGGAACAACTTTGGTGCTTACCTCAGGGAATTGTTCTAAGGATTAATACATCTAGAAAATACTTAGAACCACATCTGTGCCTAGGAAGAACTAGAGGATGGCTGCTAGTACTACTCCTACTCCCAAATAAATACATGATTTAGGGGAGGAGGGGTCATGTTCCTTCACTCAAAGATCCAGAATCCTGTCCTCAGAACACCAAACTTAACTTCTCTCCACTCGTCCACAGTGCTTCTGGTATGTTCGCTCAATCTACCAGATACATTAAGTGGACTAAGTTAAAAATTAGCCATCCTGACAACAATTATCTTCTGAGACAATGGACTTGATTTCCAAACGACATTTGGAATACAACTTGTTGAAATCAGGGGCTGCCCCTGCACTGTCACGACTGGTGTTTAACAAGGTATGTGAGCTACAGGAGAAGGACCTGGAGAAGCATTCTGTAGCAGCAGTGGGGCATTTCATTAATATAAACATTTAGAAGAATCATTGCCTGAGCAAACCTGATACTATTCTCTGTGTATTAGAAGTTTCAACTCTACCAGTCTGCACAAAATAGCTGTGGTCTTGTTTTCAGAGTGTGTTCTCTGCATCTGGGCAAGTTAGCTCATTTATCATTTGTCATTGTTCTAATCAAAAGCAGCACAAAGCCAGGTGTGATGGCACATGCCTGTAATCTCAGTACTTGGGAGGCTGAGACAGGAGGATCACAAGTTAGAGACCAATCTTAGCAATGTAGTGAGACTCAGCAACCTAGCAAGACCCTGTTTCAAAACAAAAAATAAAAAGGGCTGGAGGTGTAGCCTGGAGGTATAATGTCCCTGGGTTCAATTCCCAGAACTGTCACAGGGCTGCAAGTTTCCTTGTCTTCCCAAAAGAAAGGTTTCATTTGGGGGACACAGTGAGGGTGAGCATAATGGGTTTTATTGGGTGGGTTCACCAGGAGGCTCACAGAGCTGGCTGGTCCGGGAGCAGAAAGAGAAAAAAGGGGCAAGTCCGCCACGGGATGAGCTTTTATACTGTCCAGAAGTCCCACCCCTCCTCATGCATAGTAATTTGGGGAGGTTACTGCTTAGGGCGACTGCACTGAACTCACCATGTTGGATTTTCATCTGGTATCTAAAGCTGCAATGTAATGGGTTGGAAGTCGGACCTCAGCTGGGTGGCCAACCTCCATATCTCTTCTCAGGAAGGCTCCTCCCTGTCCTGTTTTCTTTCCTGCCCTGCTCATCTCTGGCTAACTACCTAATGGTACCACAAAAATTAAATAAATGAATAAATACATAGATAAATAAAAAAGCACAGATGCATGTAGTTACAACCTCCTGGTTAATAGCTGAGAACCCTCATGATTTTCTTTCTTGTAATTGCAAATAGATTAATGGAATCTCAACCAATTGGGTCCTGAACAATGTTTAATTCGAGTGAACTACCAATTTAATATTTTCTAAAGATAATTTCGTTTTATTAAACACAAAACACACCTTAAGTCCACTTCCCCTCCTGCTATCTCTTTTTTTCTGGGAAGAAGCAATCGGGTTGTTTAATGAAAACCTCCAGGACCTTTGGAATTTCTCAGATCTGCATTCGAATGCTATTTCCGTAAATTTGTAGCTGTGGGACCTTGGGAAATTCACTCAGCTTCTCTGCACCTATTTCCTAAACTGTAAGAGAGATACAGTGGCGGGATGCACATGGGCCAGCGCCGACTTGTGATGGGCATTTCACACAGTCTCCTTTCCTTTTCCCCTGGGAGCCTGCTGATGCGCAGTCCTGTGAACTGTGAGGGAGGAACATTTAGGCGCAAGCTCCCCATGCTCATGGGGGACGCTGCTGCCCCTTTAAATGACTGCTAACACCCCTTCAAGTTGTTTTCTCTTTTTCTTTCAGATAAGACTCTCTGGAGAAAAGCACAAGAAGCCAGCCCAAATCACCAGTCACTCTTCTAGGTGACCTGGAGTGAACTTTGCCCATTACAATCTCATTCTAATGCTAAAGATCCACCTGGGACGAGTTCCCATCTGCCATGTTTTAACAAGTGATGTATGAGGAAGCATGATCTTCAGCTGAGCATGCTGGAATGTGTCCCTCTACCGTGGTGGCTGTGCACACATTTCCCCAGTACTATCCCTCGCTTCCGGTTCAGGGAGCTCCCCAATTGAGCTTGTTTTAACTTAGCTACTCAAATAGCTGTTTTTATGCCAATCAAAAAGTACTTCAAATGATAACATTTCCCAATCTGGAAATTGGTAAACATTATCTTCAATACCTCTGTTACTAAGAAACAAAATCCAATCAGCTAACACGCACAAGACAACCATCTGAGGGATGATGGATTTTTGGTGTTCTCTTTTTCTTTGTCCCTTCCCTCTACTTTCCTTCCCTTCTCTCCCCTCTCTGTATATCCCCCATACGTGAGCAAATCATTAAAGTCTGGGGCAGTTCATCCTACAGAAATGGTAGAAGGGCCACAAGGGGGACAGTTTCCTTCTTGTCTAGACATCTGGCTTAGTTCCTTGCCCAAAACGCCTTTCTAGGTTGGATCAGCCTTGCACACTTAGGTGCAACTGAATTCTACTCCAAACACGAGGACTCTCGGCACCCATTGAAGTTTACTTTTCTCCCTTTGGATTTTCATGGTACTTTTATGAGGTCCAATAGCCACAGAAAGATCTTTAATCCCTAGTTACAATTTGGAACTGGTTGATTAGAGATAGGTAAATGTACAAACTGAAGAAATGGGCTGTCACTTAAAGGGGGTACAAAGGATTCATTTTCATTTGCCCTCAAGTTTGGAAAGCTGTGCAACACAAAAGACCTGTCTACACATTAAAAACAGATGCATGAACAAGCCTTTTAAGAAACAAAGAATGGTAAATTGTTTTCCGAGAAAATCCTGCATTTCTTTGGAGTAAATATATTTTGAGTCCCTAACACCCATTGCCTCTGGGCACACACACTCTCTCTTAACTGAACATATTTTTGTTTGTAAATAAATTTCTGTTTTTAAATAAAATGTGGTTTAATTCCCAAACTACAGAATTTCACAAAATTATCCAGAAATTGGCATAGACCCAGTAAGGGTAACATGTCTTCCATAGACTTGAGGCCTTTCTGCTCAAACCCTCTATGTTGTTGATTAGTTGTGTGCAAGATAACTCATGAGACAATAAAGATGAAGGATATGCAACCAGACAACCCTTACCTATAAGGATCTTACCTAAATAGTTAAATAGACTCCTCAA
>PVJS01001433.1:0-52500 GCA_004027185.1 Glis glis | reverse complement strand
CCTATTTTCCCAGTTGAGAAATGGAAGGGTTTCCTTCTGAGAAAACTTCCTAGTCCGAGAGAAAATATCTTTGTCCCTTGCATTTGGAAGCCTCAAGCCAATATGGTGAGTGTTACAGTTAGACATAGAATGTCCCCTAAAGAGCTCACTTATTAATATTCAGGGTTGATATAATAAGTCATGAGAGTTATAATCTCATCAGTGGGAACACAGGGAAGTGGGGTGTGGCTGAGAAGGTGGGTCCCTGGGGTGTGGCCTTACGGATTATGCTTATGTCTTTGACTCCCCTTGCTTGCTTGTGTTCTCTCTTGCTTCTGCCCCCCATGATGTGAAGAGAAAATCCTTGTGCTCTCCTTCTCTCTGCTTCCTGTTGTTGCCATGCCCTGAGAGCCTGAGAGCCACTGTCCCTGGCCTCACATGGACTGAATCCCCAAATCCCCACGGAACCCGTGACTAAATAAATCTTCCTTTCTCTAAGATATGTGGTCAGGTCTTTCGATTATAGCAGTAAGGATGCTGACTAAGACAGCGAGTGTCCACACAGCCAACTAATCTCACCCAATTACTCTCCCACAACGTCTTGAGGTATATCGCTACGTCATTTTAAAATATAAACAGGGATCCAAAATATGAAAATATCTTAAGACTTCTCACATAAAAGACAATATCAAATGAAATATAGAAGAAGAACTCAGAGAAAAATAGACCATTAAGAGAAGTAAAAACTAAATAAAAATATCCCAAATACACAAAACCAAACAAACAACAAAACAACCCAGGAATTGGTAACCTAGAAAAGTAGTGATACAGAAAGAGCAGATTCATGAAACAAAGATGGATGCTATCAAATTAACATTTGGAAACCAATAGCTCTTGGAAATTAATAGCTAGTCAAACAAAAATTATAAATTCTATTTAAGAGCTGGAAAATAAAATTGAAGAAAACTCTCAGAAGGAACAAAAATATATGAGATAAAAATTATAAAAGAAAAATCAATTTAGGAAAAAGTACAGAAAAATCAGAAGGAAGAAATTCTTCAAAGAAACAATGGAAATAAATTGTGTCAGAAATTGTCATGATTAGATATAGAATGTCCCCTAAGAAGCTCATGTATTAAGCTCAGGGTTGACATAGTTAAGTCATGAGAATTTTAATCTCATCAGTGGATAAATCCATTGTAGGATTTACCTGGTTAGGAACCTAGGGCAGTGGGGTGTGGCTGGAGAACTTGGGTACCTGTAGGTGTGGCCTTAGGGATTGTGCTTGTGTCTTTGATTCCCCTTGCTTGCTTGCTTCTCTCTCTTGTTTCTGGCCTCCATGATGTGAGAGCAGAGCCTTATGCTCTCCCTCTCTCTGCTTCTTGGCACCATGCCCTGATATCTGCAGTCCCCGGCCTCACATGGACTGAACCCCCAAATCCTCAAGGAAACCGTGAGCAAATATATCTTCCTTCCTCCAAGTTACTTGGTTAGGTCTTTGGATTATAGCAGTGAGAATGCTAAGACAGAAATAAAATTAATTCCCAATATTTTTGTCATATTGAAGAGTCCATGAAACAAACCCTCAACTCAATGAATGGAAATAGAACTACATCAAAACACATCACTGAAATAGTTTAGATGACCAGAGAAGAAGGATAGCTTACAGGTGGATATCCACATATTGAATTCCACCATATTGATAAGGATTTTATCAGAAGGACTCTGAAGATTAATTACAAATACTTTTTGACTTACAATTGGGTTATATCCCAACAAACCCATTCTTAAGTTCATCATAAGTTGAACATGCATTTAATACACCTAACCTGTCATGCACCCTAGCTTTGCAGTACAGCAGATGTAGAGGGTCAGCTCTTTCCCTATGATCACAGAGCTGACTGGGAGCTGTGGTCACTGTCACTGCCAAGAATAGTGGGAGCGTATCTTACTGTGCATCTTTGAACCAGGGAAAGATCCAAATTCAAAATTCCAAGTAGCATTTCTACCAAAATGATATCACTTTACAATCATTAATATGCCTTGAACATTGCAGTATTTTGTCATAAGAAATCAATAGACAATGTCTAAAATAAGAAAATCTACAAATAGCAGTGTGTGTATATTAGTTTGAAAACAGGTAAAAAGAAACATCCAAAAGAATTTCTGAGAAGTAGTCAGAGTGGAATGGGACCATCAACTGCAGTTTTTACAAAGAGTAGTAGGTTTAGCTGGGTGTGGTGGCACATGCCTGTAATCCCAGTACTTGGGAGACTGAGATAAGAGGATCACAGGTTTGAAGTCAGCTAGAGCAACTTAGCAAGACCCTCAGCAACTTAGAGAGACCCTATTTAAAATTTAAAAAAATAAAAGGGCTAGGAGTGTATATCAGAGGTAGAATTCCCCTAGGTTTAATCTCTAGTACCCCCCCAAAATAGTAGTAGGTGCTTAAAAAATAGTAGGTGCTTAAAATAGTAATAGGTGCTTCTAAGAGTATTTTATTTATTATTTAGCTAAAGTAATACTAGTATTAGGTGCTTTTAAAATATTTGTATTTATCATTTAGTTAAAAATTTTTTAAATGAAAAATTAAATGGGGGAAATATAGATACATTGATATGGTACTGTGTTCAAAACATATTAAGTTGTATTAAGGGAACTACAGAAAAATGCATTTAACGCTATCCCAGTTATGTTATTGAAATTATAGATTTCGATATTTACACACACACACACACACACACACACACATAATTGTGTTGAAGAAGACTTAGAAGGATCCATATTGAACTGGGATGGAAATCAAATTGGGAACTTTTACTTAATATAGGTTTGATTCCTCACAATTTTTATATTTATAATGTCTTTGGCTAATATTTATACACTAAACCATATCTGATCCATATGAAATTATATGTGAATGCATACAGGAAGATATACAAAAGCATGGTCATTATGATGCTGAGAAGATATTTCAGGGTGGTGGGATTTAATTTTACTTTTACTCTATAGGTTACTCTTTTCTCTATTGTCTGTTTTTTTGGAAAGGATAAAGCAAAAACTTAGCATGCACCAGATAAGGCTACCATGATTTCATTATAAAACATAAGAGTATTTGTATATGTGACTGACTTCTGGAGAGAATGATTAAAAAATAACTGTAAGTAAGATGGTATGGTTATGAGTGGTAATATTTTAAAAATGTACCCATATGTTGCATATGTGTCATTACAAAAAGAAAGAACAACTTTGGCTCTAATAAAATTACATAAGCCAAGAAATTGGTGCGTATGGAGAGAAAATTGGGGGAGGTAGCTGAAGGAACATCTGTCTACTGACCATTTAGTACATGGAGCTCTGGTCTGTGTGACTTGGTAGCTGGGACAGTGACATTCATTCACAAGTTTCTCTCCACTGTCCTAGCAAAGGATCAGATGCCCAATAAACATCCTTAATGAATGATGGACTCTAGAAATGAATGAATGGATAAATCAATGAGTTACGGACATTTTTAATTTGGCAAGAAAAGAAACTACTGTGTCCATGATAGTCATGCACAGAAGCAATATCAGGTTATGGAATTTCATTTGGTTTTCAGAATAATACAAATGGAATATGCTAAAGGAGTTCTTCAGATGGCTGTGGTGCAGTTGTATATGAGGTTCTGAAAGGACTTGAAAAGATAAAAAAGAGGGATTCATTCAACTATCTTTGCTGAGGGTAGAGGCACATAGCAGTTTCTCAGTAAATGGGCAGTGACACGTGACAGTGACTTTGGAGGTATTTCGGAGCTTGCTTTGCCTTGTACCAAACTTCACATAGGAGCCACAGGCTTGCGCTTGGGGATTGACAAAAATGTAAACTGAAATTTTTTTAAAAGATCCCTTAAAAATTAACTGTGTGCATGTTTTGTTTTGTTTTGTTCTGTTTTATCACAGGACCTCACCATAATACATAATAGCAATGCACTAATAATATAATTTTTTTGGCACTGGGGATTGAACTCAGGGGCATTCTACCTCCAAGATACACCCCCAACCCTATTTTTTATTCCTTATATTGAATAGGATCTCACTAAGTTGCAGAGGCCTCGCTAAGTAGCTGAGACTAGCCGCGAACCCGCAATCTTCCTGTCTCAGCCTCCCGGCATACTGGGATTACAAGCATGTGCCACCACGCCTGGCACTAATAAAATAATTTTTACAAAATGAATGGTAAAAACTTTCTTGGAACATCTCTAACACTTAATTACCAAAATGTCCTTAGAAACAGTTAATATTAAGTATTTGAGATTTACAAAAGTTATATCAGTCTCTTGTAAGTCCAAATGTAAGCATCAAAGACATTGAAAATGATCTTTCATCAGCATGTTTGATAAATGCAGGACTGTCTATTTCGAAAGCACACATCAGATTGTGTAATATGTTTTAATATTTCTAGAATTATTTTATTGCAAAAAATCAGAAGGTGAAGGATGTGAATACATACGGTTTTCTTTTTTCACTGAAATTATTGATAAAATTAGATATTCATTTTGAATTGAACTCAGACTCTTTAGAATTTCTACATTCTCTTCCTTAAAAAAATCAGGATTCAAATATGTTTAGAGTCCTGTGGGATGTTAGCTTGTCTAGCTATAATCATGATGATAAATAACTATTATCAAAGGAATCTTCTCAATATTCCCAAAGTCAACCCTTTCAGCTCACAGGTGAGAAAAGTACCCTACAAAGGCTTTAAGGTATATGATTTAGATATGAATAAGGGTGGGGAGAATGAGAGAGCTTAATAAGATCTCTCAGAAACTGAATAATGCAACCTTTAAAATAGTTATTAATATGTACTTAAATGGAATATTATAGAAGATGTATATCTGAGCATGCTTTCTCTGTGCTTGGTGGTCTCTAAGAACCCACACAGAATTGAGACCTCAAGATGGAACTCATGAGAGTATAACAAAACCCTTAACTCTTAAAGAAAAATCAGATATTAGACATCTGCGGTGTACATATATGTTTATTCATTTGTATTAAAAAAAGATTAGAATGTTTGTACATAAATATCTTACCAGAAATTCCCTAATAATTTTAATATTCATAGAAATGTAATATCCTGAATTTCAATTTTGTTTTTGTTTATTATTTTAACATCATTTATTGTGTCTGCTTAAGGTATACACATGTTAAACATACTCATAGTGAAATGATTATTACCCATAAACACATTAACATTCCATCATTTTCCATAGTTACCTCTTTTTTTCTCAATTTCAATTTTAAATTACATATAGAGATACACTGAATTAATTAAAATGGCCAATAGTAAGACACCTCTCCTATGATCTGTAAATAATGCAGACAGAAAAATAGAGAAGCATACAGACTATACCACTTGTCAACATTGGAAAGATAGCATGGAATGCAATCAGAAAATGATGTATTTGTTTTAAAAACAGACTAAACATATATTTGAAGCATGACATCATGATGGAAACTGACTCAGGCGAAGTCAGCATCAGACACTGACATAATGGTTCATGTCATAGGGTGTTTGACCTTAGAGAACATTTCATACACTGACCAAGGACATGGACCAACCTTGCAAGTCCCAGGGTAAAGTATGTGTGAATAACAATAGGACTTTGTAATTTAGCTGGAAATGGGTTTTAACCAGGTAGTAATATTATGGGTCACACTCAAATGCTCTCGCATGCTAAAGTTTAGAAAGATTTAGACTTTTTCCTCGGTGGTAGGTACAGATCATAGATTCTATCCTGGACTTGCTTGTCTCCTGGGTACTGGGTAGACATTACCACTCTTCAGACAGATAGAGAAAATGAGGCTACAAAATTGCTATACTATCACTTACTCCTAGATGGCACAGGTAGAAATCCTTGGGGAAATCATGTTAATGGGCTCTAGGTTTTCCAGAATTTAGCTATGTGCTTGGGAAAAGAGTTAGAATGCAAACTTTAGATTTGAGCAACACCCCTATTCCATTTCTTATAATAGCACTGTGGTTTGGTGAGATATTTTTAAATGTGGAAAGGCAGAGTCATAAAAATATATCTTTCTAAAATAAATTTATTCATTGAAAAGCAATTTATTTTTCTCAAAACATAGCACATTTATGACTATGAGTGTCATTAGAAGTTGATATTGGTACCCAATATAGATTGTTTGATAATAGGCCTGCTTGGAGACAGGTATGAAGAGTTTCTTTTGATAATCAAGACAACATAGGATGTGAATATATAGAAGTCTCCAATAAAATGAAGTCTATCCTAAATCCTATTAGCAATACCATACAGAAAGAACAGCAACAGCAAAAAGAAATCTGTTGAGCAAAAGAGGAGAAATAAATAGAAACTAATAAAAATGAGGGGGAAAAAGTAAACATTTAAAACGTGTTTAGCATATCCCTTTGAAACTCCTTATCCAAGCTCATTCATTACATTAGCAGCAAAAGGACAAGGACCATACTGTCATCATTTGTCTAACATGAGGACACATTAGCATATCATTAGCATGTGGCAAAGTTTAAATTTTCCACTTAGAAGCTTGTGTCTTGGAAGAGCATTCTGCACACCAACAATCTGTTCTGAAATCACATGTGCATTTGTGTACTTAATATTCCTCAGTGATTCATTCCTGAAATATTCTTCACCAGTAAAACCCTTGAACATAGAACTCTCATTCACGTTGACTTTGGAAGACAGGCTGCCTCCTTAAATCCCTCAGTTAAGGACTTACAATGAAATGCCTCGTTAAGAACCTTAATTTAAAGCAGTGCACAGTTCTGTATGTCAGAGGTAATAATTACCTTCTTTAATGAGCCTGACTTTTCCCTGTGATGAGTAAGCCTCCCTTTGCCTTGTTTATAGAAACTCTGGATTTATTTCTGGCTTTCTTCAAGTGCTCTAATTTAAAAAAAAATAACATTATGTCTATTTTCCTGGGGTCAAAATCAGACTATACTGAAACCATGTGCTGTTCAAGTGCCGCTAAAACCAATTATGCGTATATTCCTGGGACAGGCAAGGGCCTATAGAAGTCATATAATCCTTATCCTAGCCCCGAAGAAGCGCTATAGTGAAATCACATCAACCTGAAAAGGGTCTACCTTATGATTTTAAATAATTTCCATGTGAACTGTGCATATATCCAAAATATCCCAGCACATCTAAGCAATAAAATTGAAAGGCTCTTGAACAAATTGATTTTATAAATATCTATTATAATCTTAAGAATTTATGATATATTTTTGCAGGCTGAGGAGGGCTTGAAGAATTATACCCAGATGTATGGGAAATTATCTGACAACTCACTTTCATTATAATGTTAAGTATTTCTTGATTTCCTCCAATATAATTAGATTTCCATCCTATTTTAGCATAATCTGCTCAAAATATATCAGCATTTCCTACAAAATAAGAGTTTTTCTTAGTTTTTAGATGTTAAAGAGCTTAAATCTCATAATATATTTTTTTCAGCTTACAGTTGAAAAACAAACTTTTGATCTATGATATTTAGTATTTGGTATTTGTATCTGAATCTGTCTCATCCATTAAAATCTGCACTTTTTTCCTGGGAAAAGGGAGCCAATTATCCTCTATAGCATTTTGGTGAGACACACAACTATCAAGTCAGGTTAACTTAAAAGAGAAGTTTTATGATTTTTTAATTTGAAACTAGGAGCCAGGATCATTAATTTTTATTAATCCTACCTCAGTTAGTCATCTTTCCATCACTGTAACAAATATCTGAGGTAACTAACTTATAAAGAAAAGGTTTATTTTGGCTCACGGCTTTAGAAGTTCTAGTCCATAATTGGGCAGACTCGTTACTTTTAGGATTCTGGTGGGGTGCCGGATAGCCATGGCTCACAATGTGCGGTGATGCAAAACCACTCACCCCATAGCCAGGAAGCAAAAAAGAGAGTGAGAGGAAGGGGCAGCCATCCCACAATCCATTGGAGGACACACCCCAATGACCTGAGGCCTCCCACTAGGTTCCCAGCCTCCTGAAGGTTCCATCACATCCTAATAGTACCACCCTGGACCAAGCCCTTAACACAAGGCTTTTATTTTTATTATTTTTTTTAACGTGCTTTTATTGGTGCATTGGAGTCTTATATTGCAATGAATATCTATTTGATGTTAACATATATGCACACAGCTCTTAGTGCCCCTCATCCTCCCCCCACCCGTATGAAGTACCAAGAACGATATTGGTATATTTTCACATGTATCATATTGTTTATGATAGTAATTCCATTAATTCCCTTCTTTCTTGCCCTCCCCCTTCCCTTGTACCACTTCCCTTGTTCCGCTGAGGGTTCTCCATTATCAACCAGAGTCCCTTGTGTGACCCTACTACTCCTTAGGTTGCACCTATTAATGAAAACATATGTCGCTTCTTTTTTTGTGATTGACTGATCTCGCTTAACATAATGTTCTCCAGATCCTTCCACTTTCTTGCAAATGATGGTATTTTGTTCTTCTTTATTGCTGAGTAGAATTCCATTAACACAAGGCTTTTAGAAATGCCCAATGGTGCCGTGGTACTACCGCTTATACAAACGTCCAAACTACATTAGTGCCCAGTCAGACTCAGAATCACAGAGATCTGAGATGGAGAAAACCCTTAGAGATGGTGTGAATGGACAGGTTAGGAAATACAAGAGAATTTCATTCTTCATTCATAGCCCTGAACTCGAACAATGCAGAGGAACCCAGGTTCAGCCACGCCTATGTCACCGAGCTAGTCAGTCCTCACAACCAGCACTACTGTCACCAGTTCCTAGCACAGTGCTTTGTTGACTCCAAAGCAGATGTCTCAGAAAAGAATCCTGAGATCTTATCAGGTTATTCCTGCCAAACACAAATGGAATTGCAAATTTGGATAATCATTTTCATAAAAGTGACCCTAATCCCTTAGCTCTTGTCACGGGGTGCAGAGGCAGCAGCAGATGTCGGCTTGGATTTATCTTTTCTTGTTCCTTTGGTGTTGTTCTTTGTAGTCAATCACCCAAAAGTTTCCATATGGAAAGAGAGTATGTTAATAGTCATGATTGATTCCCTCCTTTCCAATTTTTCCCCTTGTTCTTTCAGGTAAGTGTTATATCAATTTTCAAATGAGCTTTGTTCTGTTAATGATATTCTTCTAGTACTAGAAGTTGCAACATTTTTAAACTTCTTGAGCTACAGTTTTTTAATCATTTTAAAATTTAATGCAGAAACTGGGACTAATCTATTAAAAAGCATCTTATTTTAAAATCCATTTACAGCTGGGTGTGTTGGTACATGCCTATAATCTCAGTACTTGGGAGACTAAGTCAGGAAGATTGCAGAGCTAGTCAGTCTGCAGTCTACCTCTGTGCAAGTCAGTCTAGCACAGCCTCAGAAACTTAGATCCTTATCAATTTAGCGAGATCCTGTTTCAAAATAAAAAAAACAAAAAGGGCTGGTGGTGTAGCTCAGAGGTAGAATGCCCCTTGGTTCAATCCCTAGTGCCAAAAAAGTCAAATACAAATTAAATTAAAAAATAAAATCTATTTACTTCAGTTTACAAATTTTGACTAAAATGCAAAGAGAAAAATCTAATGCAAAGGTTCCTGGCCATGGCTAATCTGGCTATATATTTGCAGCTTATGAATAGAATAGTGCCTGTCGGGCAAGGATGCTAACAATTAAGATTTCATGAAACCCCCAAAACACACAGTCAAATCTGCAATGTTTAGAGTAATGATATCACCACCAATGCACCTAATGTTGAAATGTCCAGTGGTGCAATGCTACTACTGCGTACATATATAATAACATTTAGGTTTCTCAGTAATTTAAGTGATAAAATTACCAAAATAACAAATATTGAGTTGGATTCTCATGGACTGATTAAAGGAAGGCACTCTTTCAAATTTTAGGAGTTAATATGTCATTCAAGAAGCAGCATGAAAGATTAGTCGCTTTGTTCTCATTTCAATTTTTCCTCATTTGGGTCCTAGCCAAGGAGAAAACATATAGGACAAGATGAAACAACACTGACCTGAATTTGATAGAATTGTGCTCAAAAATCAATTTTATTGCATCTAGCTACAGTACCTTAGGAAATTTCTCTAAGTCTCAGTTTCTTCGTCCATAAGTGGGGAATAAATATGTAATCTATAAGACAGCTGTGAAGAACAAATTAGATAATTGATATGAAATGGCCAAACACAAAATTTTGTATGTGATAGAGACTGTGTCTGAAAGCTATGGTCCAATATTAAAGGAAAAGTGGTCACATGTACCAAATGAAAACTGAAACTCAGATGCTAACCTATGTCCTTCCAATGGCAGCGTGGCCATCAGTCTAAAGAAAAAGTATCAAACTTCATAATTTTGCCTTCTTTTCAACATGGATTTTGAATGCAGCAGAGCCAAGCTTTATCAACTCCTGAAGAAATTTTTGTCTGCTTTCTCAGCCTATGTATCTGAAGTACTATCTGATTGGATTATCATAATTTTGGATTGTAGATTAAACCTGAAGAAATTTGAAATACATGAACCAAAATTCAATGCTAACCACTAAGGTGGAATCTCTCTCAACATGAACAAGTTCTTGGAATATGTATTACAGCACCTGGCCCCAGCTCAGCAGACCCTTGGTTCAGAATAACCAGAAGATTTATAAATCACAACCAAGTAGCAAGTTTTTAGAGAATCTTAAGCACCTGCTCTTGGGTAAAAAATGGTGATCACTGGTGTTCAAACAGGGTTCCGAATCATCCATAACATACACATTAATCCAGAGAAATAGCAATAACATCAATTAAAAACACAATTTAGAAAGATCTTCATGTTTACTAAATCAATAGCTACAATGAATTTTCCAAAACTTTAGCCCAGCACTTGGCATCTGACAGAGGTCATACTAAGAGGTAGCTAGTAACTTTAGCAGTTATGAATCCCTTTCAGCGACTGCTCCTGGAAAGCCAATAAGATCCACTAAACATTAGGATTTTGCAACCAGTTTAATTCAAGCTTCTGACATTTTGAGAAAGTGTAGGCTGGATAGAATCAGCACATTTATTATCCCAAATTAATCCACATGCTCAATGCAACAGATTTTTTTTTCTAGAACTTGGTAACCTTGCCAATGTTTGTGTGAAAGAGTTAAAAGGCCACAAATGACCAATTCTCTTTTAAAGGCAAAAGTGGCCAGGGATTTGTCCTATCACATACAAATGCTGGAGAAGGAGGAGGAAGAAAACTGCATGTAACTGTAAGGATGTGTACTGGTGCAAGGCTCAGGAATCAGAGCAGAAGAACAGAACAAATAACCCAGGAAAACTTCCATGGAATATATAGTTTAGTATTCAGACTATAAAAAGAAACCTTACAGATATGTTGGAAAAACCCATTAGAAATGTTTCAAACTCTCTGGTTGTAGTGAAATGAAAATTTAAAACATAATGTTCTACCTTTTAGAAGTCATGAGACTGACCAGTAGTAAGAGTTGTTCAAAAGCATCAGAAATAAGTATGGAGAAATAAGTGAAATTGGCAATAGGTAGTAATGTTGAAGATACGTATAACCAAAAGCCAAGAATTCCACACCCAAGGAAACCTCAAACATGTGGTAATGAGAAAACCTATACAAGAATACTATTGCATCTTTGGCTGTGATTAGAGAATAGACATGGGGAGAAGATTGCTGGGTGTAGTCCTGGTACCAATACTGATTAGCTTTATGAATTTGGGCAAGTTACCAACTCCTGTGTGCCATAGTTTCCTCGCAAGTAAAACAGCCTTATAGTTGTGAGAATTGAGTGAGTTCATACATATAAAGCATTAAAGGAAGTCTTCCACATGCAAATGTTTGCTATTATTTTTTAATAATTGTACTTACATATCATCTCTCAGTTATTAGCACTTTACTCATCTCTCGTGACTGGGAAGGAATGTCTTTAAACATCAGAACTTCATGACTCCATGCGACCCAGAGTCACATGGAGAACACTGGACCTTAGGTCTGCAAACCTGCTTTCAGATAAATCGTTCTTCAACAAAAACCTAAGCAGAAGCTGGTAAAAGAGTCCATGAAAAACCTCATCATTTGTAAGTCAGTATGACATGGTTAATCTAAGCGAGGTCACCCAAATTTCAAGGATAAATAGAAATAAGCACAATTAAAGAAAACTAGAAGAAAGCTGGGCATGGTGGCGCATGCCTATAATCCCAGTACTTGGGAGGCTGAGATCGGAGGATCAGGGTTTGCGGCCAGCCTCAGCTACTTAGTGAGGCCCTCTGCAACTTAGCAAGACCCTGTTTCAAAATAAATAATAAAAAAAATAGGGCTGGGGGTGTAGCTCGTGGTAGAATGCCCCTGGGTTCAATCCCCAGTAACACAGAAAATAAATAAATAAATAAAACTAGATGGCCAAATCCTAAGCCCAAGAAGTGGAGACCTTAGTGGGTGATTCTCACAGTTTTTCAAAGTACTCTCACTCCAATAAATAATAGTCCCTTTATTTAATTTAAAATGTGAAACTTGCAGAGTGGCACACACCTGTAATCCCAATACCTGGGAGGCTGAGACAAGAGGATCACAGCTTCCAGGCCAGCCTCTGCAACTTAACAAGACCCTGTTTCAAAATAAAAAATAAAAAGCTTGGGGTTCAGCTCAGAGGTAGAATGCCCCTTGGTTCAATCTGCAGTATCCCTCCCAATATATATTTGGGGAGGGGGGTTAAGACACACACACACACACATACACACATACACACACATACACACACAGACACACACAATTTGCTGAAAATTTTTAGAATTCCATAGGAAGGTTTTTGTAATAGGGATTTTTAAAATAATCTCAGAAGTAATAGAAAATTTTAAAATATTCAGAATATAGACATAGAAAGAGCCAAAAATAAAATTTCTCTTAATCTCTTCTCTTAACTCTGATGGTTTCCCTGACATCACTCACACACACACACACACACACACACACACAATCACACACACACAATCACACACACACAATCACACATTATTTGAAAAGGACATGAGTTCGCAATATTCATTATATATGTGTAGGACCAATTTCCTTTTATTCTTTAAGAGCATATTGATTACCTTTTTATAAGTACACTCTGTATATTATAAGGTAGAGTTCTAAATTTTAACCATGTATAAATCCAGTTATCCCTATAAAATTTGTTAAATGATTTTCATTGATAAAATACTATTTTTAGTATCATCATAGTCTCAGGAATCTATTCTATGCTATTGAACTATTATTCCATTTCCATGCCAAAACCACATACTTTTATTTGCTATAATTTTCTATTATATTTTGTTATCTATAGAAAAAGTTCTGCCTCTTTCCTCTTTGAAATTATTTTCTCTTTTTACTTTTATTGGTGCATTATAGTCTCACATCATAATGTAGTTTAAAATTTTCTTGCCTATTACCATGTTTTCCTTCCTTCCTTAATCTTTATAATTGATTTATAAAGTTCCCATAAGGTATATTTTGAAGATTTAGATTGGCATTTCTTTAAACTTATAGATTTATTTGCCAAAAAAATGGATATTTTCAATATCTCAAGTTATTCTGTAAGAAAAAAAGTGGATTAGAAAAAAATATACCTTTCTTGAATATTGAATGTCAAAGAAAGGTAATTTTCTAATGATAGATAAGTGAAGGTTCTTGTTTTTATTGTGAAATAGGAAGGAAAGGATAAAGTGAGAAATAAAGGCACAAACAATATAATGCATTATAGTTTAGCAATTTGATTTTAAGGCAAGTCTCTTTTGCTATGTCTGGACCAAAATTTTCTCATCTGTTAAGTGAGAAACTTGGACAGGATGAGGTTGAAGCCATTTCCAGCTCTATAGTCTTGGATGCGCCAGTTCTAGGTGATATCAACTCATCATTCACACCATATGCAGCTAAGTCGTGCTCCAGACAGACTTTGTGCTTGACTATGCTCACACCTTATTCTGGGAGGAAATTAAATTTGTTTCCCTCTGTGCATTTGTGGATTGGTGGGCCAACCTAAAGGAGGATATTATCAATCTGATTATTCACTTGAAATTATTGAGGCTCCAAACAATTAGACAGTTGTCATTACCAAGGACAGATAATCCTTGACCTAGAATTGTACTAAAATGTTGCTTTATAAAGTGATGGGCTATCAGATGGTAAATAGATATCACATCATTTATTTCCCACTTCTTTGAGTCCACTTTTCTGTCACTGTGACCAAAATACCTGACATGAGCAACATAGACGAGGAAAAGCTTATTTGTCTCATGGTTTCAGGGGTACAGTCCATAGTCAACTGACTACAAGGCAGACATCATGGTGGCAGAGTGTGGTTGAGGAAAGCTGAGCTTAACTCTGTGGCAGCAGGAAGAAGAGAGAGCAACAGGAAGAAATCAGAGTCCCCAAGGCCCCACTCCCAGTGACCTACCTCCTCTAGCCATGCTCACCTGCCTAAGTGACCACCCAGTAAATCCACTCAAATTATTAATTTTTCAATAGATTTATCCACTGATGAAATCAGAGCCCTGATTCAATTATTTCACCTCTGAATATCACTGCATTGCAGACATGCTTTCTATACATGGACCTTTTGGGGGACAATCTAAACTCAAACCATAACAGCTCTGCTGAGAAAAGTTTCTGAGAAGAGCAAGGTCTGATTGGCTCTTCCAAAGAGGAGGCAGAGTGATTATGAGACCGTCATTCCCAGTCACACCCACCAAAACACTTCAAAAGAATTATCCATTCCTTCACTCACCCCATGGTTTTATGGACTAAATTATATAAAAGAATGAAAATAGCTCACAGCCCCATTTCAAACTTTAACTTAGGAAATCTTAGATCTTAAGAAATTTCGTAAGTTCAAGTTGGAATCCCTGCTCCTTGGAATACTTTAAATTAAAAATAGGGTCTGATGTTCAAAGATGTTTAACCATGATTTATACATATGCAGGTTCAGGAAAACTAAAACATTCTTTAGACTACACTAAGATAAATTTAATATTTGTTTTTCGATGTTCTTAACTAGGTTTTGAGGAAAAGTTGATTATCTCTCATTGATTCCAAAAGACATCATTAACAAGAAAAATTGAAGTTGAAAAATTAAGTTTGTATACTTCCACAAAAGTAGCTAGCTTTGTGGCAAAAGTTCTTTAGATGCCGAGAATATTTGGATTGTTTTGGTTTCAAGGAAAAAGAAAACCCAACAATTCGTATATGCCTACTATGTGCCAGGAACTGCAGTGAGCACTTAACACACATTATTTCTTCTAATACACACTTAAAACTTTCCAAGCAGGTATTATCATACTCATATTAGAAATGATCTGATACAATGAGAGACCCTAAGAAGCTTATCCAAGGGACAGAAAACTCTTGTTTCACACGGTATTGTTTATATTTGTATATATTAAAAATGAAAATAAGCACAAATCAGTATTTGCTTTACTAAAAAATGGAAGGTTATATCAGAATTTTGTAAAACGGACACCTAAAGGTCAAAGATAGAGGAAGCGAAAGTAGAAAGGTAGAGGAGTCAAATCTAGACTTCTTGGAAAATATTTTGTTCTGTAGTATTTATTTTGTAACCATGTAAATAGTGTATATAGTCACAACCCAGAATTAAGTATTAGAAAGCAATCTGTAACATCTAAGACAAATAAAACAAATGACTCTAAATATATATCAAGTTTTCAGAATTAAATAAAGGGAAATTTAGCCAGGCCTGGTGGCATATGCCTTTAATTCCAGTACTTGGGAGGCTGAGAGAGGAGGATTGCAGGTTCAAAGCCAGCCTCAGCAATTTAGGGAGACTTTTAGCAACTTAGTGAGACCTTGTTTCAAAATAATATAAAATAGGACTGGGAATGTAGCCCAGAGCTATAATACCCCTGGGTTCAATCCCCAGTATTCTCCCAGTACTATAATCTCCCCCCAAAAAGGGAAATATTTTCAAGTGACAAAAAACACAATACATGACTGCACATTCCTAGTAGAAGAGGCTCTATGGACCAAAAAAAAAATCTCTATTTTTGTTAAGTCCATGGGTGGTAGTCTGGATATTGTTACTCTGAGACTATTATGCATGAATTATGTAGTAAGATTAGTATTTATGTTGCAATTATTGAAAAATGGAATTTTCACTGTGAGTTGGAGATATAACATTGAATGGGGACAAATAAAATCTGGGGACCTGCATTTGATTTGGAAAGATCATTATGAGCTCACTGTGCATTTCACCTTAGAATTGTTTTCCTAATGTTATCCACTGAAAATGACTAGAAACTATTACCTACACAATAGCAATAAGCACCATTAGTGCTCAAATTACTGTATCTAAACACTACTGCACACTAAAAGAAACTGGTGCTCTTTGGAGAAATGACTGATGCCAAGCCTGGAACAAGGAATATGCAAAAGGAACCTCAAGCATCTTGTCATAACAAAAGAGCAAGAAAACTAAAAATTGTATTTAAAAATATTCAGGAGTTAACTTGAAGAGACTTTTATGGTATATTTGAGACATCAATGGGAATAATCGTTTCAATTGCACTACAATTGATTTAATGTATTGCAAAACACATCAACTGTATTTAAAATCAATGAGTTCCTAATGATGAAAAAATAATAATTAGCTGCCTTTGGAGGATATTGATAGGAAACCAACTCATTATTTTTAAAACCAGTAAATAATGAGAAAGAATCAAGTATCTAGCCTATAAGAAAGTTGTGCTTTATTTTTGAGACAATTAATGTAAAAAGAAAGAATTCTGCTTAAACATCTGAATCAAATACCATAAAATTACACATATGAACGAAAGTTTGCATTTGCCAAAGAAAACTATTACACCTTACAATACACATTTTTCAGTCTTTTAAAATAAAAATAAACAAGTATCTTAAAGGGGTCTTAAAATGATAGGATTGAAGTAACTTGCGTTGTGTGCACTCCTTTTTATGATGACTGATACGATTATTGATTTAGAATTAAACCCAAGACCACGTAGCACCAGGAAGATTGACGACACAGACTACACCTGATGCAAGCTGCAATTAATTCAAATCCTTATGAACTTACTCTCGAAACTAAAATACCCTAGTGCTTGTTTGTGCATCTGTGTAACTGGATTTCTCTGACTGTACTTCCATGCAGAATAGAACGAACGATTATAAAAGCATCAGAAATAAACACGTGTGATACCTAAAACTCCATAGTAGTCATAGCAATTATTTAGAACTTAGTACAACAGATTGTTCAGAAATGATTCAAAATTAGCAGCCTAAGTAACAATAAACTTTACCAACCCTTAATTAGCTTCATTATTATTTCTAAATTATCTTAATATTCAAATTACTGTATACCAAGCATCCTTTCTTGCTTACACCCCAGCTTAGCCTACTCCCATTGCCCCTGCCCCCAAAAGTCTGCCCCTGGATTTGATCCACGGACTTCAAATTTGATCCACGGACTTCAACCTCACAAGAGAGACAAGCTATGATCCACTTTCTATGCCTATTCATCTGTTGACAGACACCTAGGTTGGAAAATGTGTTATTTATTTATATATATATATAAAAAATATATATATAGTTTTCTCAGTCACAAAGAAGAACAAAATTATGTCATTTGCAGGAAAATGGATGGAACTGGAGGACATTGTGCTAAGTGAAATCAGCCAGACTCAGAATGTCAAGGGTTATGTGTTTTCTCTCATAAATGGAAGTTAGAGAGAAAAAAGGAAAGAAGAGGGACTTCATAAAAATAGAAGAGACAAGTAGAGTAATGAAAGGGGATGGAGGGAAGGGGAAGAGGGAGGTAAAAGGGAGGAAACAGACCAAATTATGCTATGTGCACATATGACTATATCACAATGAATATCACTGTTATGAATTATAATGTACCAATAAAAATTAATAAAAAGCAAAAAAATGTCATCCATCTTCTAATAGATACACAGATGTTCTTTGAGGTATGTTGATTATATCCTGATAATCCCGTCATAAATTCAAAATAGCACAAATTAACAATACATATAACCACTTAACCTTCCGAGCCTCCTAGCGTAGCCACACAACACTAGAGGATCGCTTGTCTCCCATGACTGGGAGCTGAGAATCACTGCCACTGCCCAGAACAAGATCCAAATGCAAAATTCTAAGTGCCTTTTCACACCATAATAGAGTCAAAAAATTGTAAGTGGAACCATTGTAAGTTGGGACTGTCTATATATGGCACTATCTAAAAATATAGTAAACTTGAACCTGATGAAGCCTCTAGATTCAACTATCAATATATAGGAGGTACAGGGCTCAGAACCCACTGAATGTTCACAGAATATAACCAGCAAAATCTGCTGGGGACTCCACACAAAATGATTCCGATTTTCCAACAAATAAACCATGGAAAGAGAGGAGACTTAAGAAATACATCAACTAATTGCAATGCGTGGTCTTCTCTGCATACAAAGTGTGATCTTAATACTCTTACAAAATTATCTGAGACAATTTGAGAAAAATTGATATTTGATGGTATTTGATATTATTTGATGATATTAAAGCATTATTGTCAATTATTATTTCTTTTTTGGCATTAATAAATATCTGTATAAAATGAACTTAGAATAATGACATCTTTTTAACATAAGGCTTGAACCTTGGGGCATTCTATCTCTGAGCTATACCCTCAGCCCTTATTTATTTATTTATTTTGAAACAGGGTCTCACTAAATTGGTTATGATCTCACTAAGTTGCTGAGACTGGCCTCAAACCTGTGATCCTCCTGTTTCAAACTCCCAAATACTGGGATTATAGGCATGTACCACCATACCTGGCTCATTATTATTCATTTTTATATATGATAATTGCATTATTGTCATGTTTAAGAGTCCTTTATTTTGTGAAAAATACTGGGGATGATATAATCTCTGAGATTTGTCTCAAAATACTCCAACAGGGAGGCAATGGGTGAAAGTATAAATGAGGCAAGATTGGCCATGAGCTGGTTGATTGTTGAAGTTAAGTGTTACATAAATGAGGGTTCATTCATCTAGTCTTTCTACTCTCTATGAAGATAAAATTTTCCATAAGAAAATGTTATAAACATTTTCCAAAGATCACAAAGCTGATGGGAGATTAGGATGGAGTGCAATATGATTTCCTTTTATGGGAAGCGGGAAAAGAAGTTAAATAAAGAAAAGAGAATAATTATTGGAGGAAGACCCCAGTGGAGTAAGCCGAAATAGATGGAGCCAGGCCACAGCGGGGGAATTAGCCTCACACTTTACACCTGAGAAAGGATACTTCTTCCTTGAGATGGGAGGGAAGAAAAGAAGAATGTGTAAGGATATTAACACATATAATTGCTGGAGAAAGACACAGGACGTGGTAAGCCTCAAACAATTCACATTGCCTCTGAAAAGCAGTGAGGTAAAGAGAATGCAGCTCACTGGTCCAGTGCTTGCCTGGTGTGTGCAAGGCTGTAGGTTCAACCTCAGGGAAAAACAAAACAGGAGGCAAATGAGGGTGACAAGGAGCTGACCAAATGATCTCCACATGGCTTCCCCCAGTTCTACCATATTCTCTGATGTCAATGACAAAAATTAGAACCTCATGACTTCCTGTAAATACTGAATCCGAAGGCCAGTGATCACTTCCAATGTTAACTAAAGAATTTCCCCCCATTTTTCACAATACCTAGTAAAAGTTCTTACACATATAATCTGAGAATAGGGTTTGGTGACTGAGAGTCTCTCAGATGACCTGTTAAGGATTTTTGTGTACTATTGGATAAAGACTTGAAGTTATTACTTTACTTGGATAGCTGATAAAACCAGGCTTCAAGTCTTTGGCAACTCATTAAACAGAAGGCTATTCTTGCAATAAATCTAGCAAATTCTGATGGATCTTTTTTCAGGGGTGGTAGAAGCTGGTAAGGTTGGCTCTGTGGCAGGGATTTCAGTGTCTGAATGTGGTCCTTTAGCTGCAAACATTTGAGAACAAATGAAATATAGCTCTCATGTGGCAATATCCAGGGTGCCTGAGGCAAGGCTGGCTGCGAAGATGGCCTGGCTGACTCGAGAATTCTGAATTCGTCGCTTTCCATCCACAACAGCTGCGAGAAGTGCGGGAAAGGCAACACTCTTTCTGCTCCACCAAAAATGTTTGTAGTACTCTACCCAGGATCATGGAGGGCAGTGTTCGTGGGGACCGACACCTCGATCATACATGCATTGGCGCATCACATTGCTCACGTCTCCTGAATCTGAGAGGCAAAGGAAATCAGAAAAGAGTGGCCACACTCAACAATCTGAATTCTTTGGAGACAGCTCAGTTCTATGCAAGTTGAAAAAAAGAATAAATGACTACAGAAGGCATTCCAAGGCAGCTGCTTCCTCTTTAACACTGTCAAATAACCCCCAACTTGCTTTGAACTGAATCAAGTCTCTGTATTACTTTGGTGACCTTTAGCACACCTCTTCTTGACTTCCACTCTTTTCTCTTTTATTCTGTTTTTACCTATATGCATTACTTCTTCATTTTCACTACATACTATATGTGCATGCATATGTATATGTATATGCATATGCATATGTATATATATGCATATGTATATGTATACACACAGAGAGATCAGATGCTTAGCTGGTTTTATTTTATGAATATATAAAAACTAACAAGGGTTTTAGTAACTTGAAAAAACACTAAAGACACAGAAGCTAAATAATCTAGCAAGAAATAAAAACACCAGGTGTGGTGGCTCTCACGCTTGTAATCCTCGTACAAGGATGGCAGTACAAGGATGGGAGGCCGAGACACGAGGATCACAGGTTCGTGGCCAGCCTCAGCTACTTAGTGAGGCCCACAACTTAGTGAGACTCTGTTTCAAAATAAAGAATAAAAAGTAGGATTGGGGTGTAGCTCAGAGGTAGAATGCCCCTGGGTTCAATCCCCAGTACCGCAAATAAAAAAAAAGAATTAAAAACATAATGTCCTAGGCAGCTTAAACATTCTTGCTCTGATGACTTTGCCTTATTTTTCAACTTTTTAAAAAAATTATATACTTTTATTGGTACATTATAGTCTCGCATCATAATGCAGTTTGTAGTGATAGTGACATATATGCACACAGCATTTGATGAACTTTCCTCTGGGACTTACAGCCTATAAAAGACAAATCACACAAAATCTGTATCTAATGACTTTCATTTTTTTCTAGGAGTAACGATAATGATTTTGAAATTTGGGAAGAAAAGGATCAACAAAATGTAGATGGAACCAAGAGAACATAATGATAGTATATAATGCCAATAAATGCTATGATCTGTGAGAAAAATAAGCTATAAATGGAAGAAAAAAGAAAATGATAATTATACAAATAAGGGAGATCTTGCTATTTCATCTTTAGGAAAGAAAAGAAAAGAAACAGCAAACATGTTAATTGGTAACACTAAAGTATGTTGATTATATACTAAGTTTAGTATATGTTTGCTCCAATAAATATTCTTATCTAACTTTATCATGGCTGCAAAATAATAAGAACAATAATTTATTCTGTATATACTAAATTCAACTCTTTAACAGCTATGGTCTGTAGACAACTTAGGAATCCCACATTCATGATTAAAATATTTTATTGTTATACCCAATATCAATTTTCTGCAACTTGTTCCTTGAAAATAATATAAAGCAATGGAGAAATATATTAGTAATAATAATACCTTGAGACAAAAGCATAGTTTAGAAAACTCTGCTTTGGAACTAATTTTTTTCCAAAATAGATTGAATAATATAATCAGTTTAAAACTCTCAACAAATTATTTTTCTTTTTTTCTTTTTTGCGATACCAGGGATTGAACCCAGGGGTTTTCTAATTCCGAGCTACACCCCCGGCCCTATTTTTTATCCTTTATTTTGGAACCGGGTCTCATGAAGTTGCGGAGGCCCTCACTAAGTAGCTGAGGCTGGCCATGAACCCAGATCCTCCGGTCTCCGCCTCCCAAGTACTGGGATTACAAGCGTGCACCACCACACCCGGCTTAAAACTCTCAACAAATTAAAAAATTAATTCAAACAAGCTACACAACTTCTCTGGAGGAGAGAATAAATTTCTGATTCAGTGAACTTGCAAAAATGACATCTTTTTGACAAATACTTCTATTATATATATATATATATAATATATATATATATATATAATATATATATATATGCTGAAATAAGTTAAAAAATTACAAACCTAGTTTGGTTTTTGGTCATGTATTACAATATAATAAAATGTGGGAAAAATTGTAGAATCATCATATAATTCTATATCCTGAACCAAATTATGCATTTTCAGGATTATTATAAGAGATATTTTTATCCATACCTTCATATCACCTGTTGATAACATGTCAAAACATTTCCTTTAAGGGCTCGATTCTTTGTCATATGTCTGGGTGACCTCCTAGTAATACCTGGTTCTCACAGTCACTTGTCTCTCAGGATCAGTACAACTCTAGCGTGCTCTGTCGCACTTATTAGGAATGGCACAGATAGAACCATCCACTTGATAGAAGACATACATTTGATATAAGAAGTTAGCAATGCTCTTGCTCAATCTCAAGTAGACATACTTTTGCTTTCCCTTTTTCACTACTTATTTATTTTTCAAGAGTTTCAAATGCAGACTAAGGTTACTCAATAGAATACTGATTTTGAATATCCCATTTAGTCTCTCCTTGAGATGCTCTAAGATTCTTAATTAGTTAATGATTATGAATCACTTTTACGCCCTTAGATGAAAGAAGTTATAGCATGCTAAATTATTATTATTATTATTGCAAAATTATAAGTATAGTGTTGTATTAATTATGGCTTTACACAGACTATAATTATGAGGCATTTAATTCTAGAAACAATTTCCTGTGTCTGCAGGCTTTTTGATTGGTTAAATTATGCAAAATTGCATTGCTGGACTATGCAGTGTATGGTGTCCTTGATTTGGTTAAAATCTCTAAATTCTTTGAAATTAAGACCATGTTTTTCTATAGGGTGCATTGCTAAACAATCCATTTTCTTTGGAATTTTTTCTCTATAAGCTATCTAACTTATAGAGAGAAAAAGGTGATTTGGGCTCCCAGTGTTAGAGGTCTTAACCTATGGTCACTTGGTCCTGTTGCTTTGAGCTCAAGACAGGGCAGCTTGCCACAGCAGGGTAAAGCCACTCACCTATGGCCAGAAAGTGGAGAAGAGAAAAAGTATTCCCTCCAAGAACATGTTCCCAATGACCTAAGACCTCCCACTGGGCCCCATCTCTCAAAGTTCCTACATCTCCCCAAAGCACCAAGCAGGGGACCGAACATGAGTCTTTGAGGAACACTCAAGATCCAAACTATAGTAGCCAATAAGACCCACTTTATACCTCAGGTAAGTATTTATTAATTAATACTAAAACCTCATTTTTCTTGTTTTAACTATCTCTACATATACCATTAATTTAGGAGCTCCTGGAGAACAACAACAAAAAAGAATATAAGACTAACAATTCAAGTGTCTATCCAACTTTGAAAGAAGCATTATTTCCCTATTTTTTCCTATGATAAAACTTGGTAACAGAAGAGATGTGATAATCAAGTTCCTATCACTCTTAAGTGTCAGAATAGGAATCTTGAACCCAAGTCCATCTAACCCTAAATTCTATTACCTTCCACTGTGCAAGCAAGACTGTTATCTTAGTTCATTTCAAACCCCAAGTCCTTTGCCCAATGTCTAGAAGACAAACTAAAGCTAAATTAATATATGTATGAGTGAGTAAAACTCATAGGACAGGAATTGGACTACATAGGTGTGGTAGGGATGGAGAATTCCTGGAATAAGGTGATCTCCGACTTCCAAGATCTTACTTTCTATCCCCAGGCTATACTGAGTGACTGGATACTGATGTCACTCATCTCCAGGAAACCCACTCCAGTGATCCATCATAAAGAATAGATAATTTCTCAATGGTGGTTATCAATACTGCTCTTTTGGCAACACTTAATGTTTCTTCTAAACCTATATATGCTGTACATATTCCACCTTTTTTTTTTTTTGGTACTTGGGATTGAGTCCAGGGGCATTCTATACCTCCAAGCCCTTTTTATGTTTTTTATTTAGAAACAGGATTTGCTAAGTTTCTGAGGCTGGCCTTGAATCTGCAGTCCTCCTGTCTCAGCCTCCCAAGTACTGAGATTCCAGGCATGTGCCACTATACCTGGCCACAATCCACCATTTTATAGTTGCTATTGTTTTAAAGGCAATATCATGTTATGTAAAGAATATAGATAAAGGATTTTCTTATCCTAGTTCTGCCTACCTCTTCCTGGCTGAGTGAGCTTGGGAAGATTGTTTGAAAGTCTGTGTGTTCTTTTAGTCTTATGTAAAATGAGATTAATAACACATACTTCAGAAGGTACTTGGGAGAAACCTATAGAAAAACATACACGACAATTGCCCTACACTGTCCTTGAGATAAGGTTGGACTTCCTTGAATATCAGTCCTCCCCTGATACCCCTTAGAATGTTCCTGGGTTGTGCCTAACACTTAAAACCATGTAGTGCTCTCCCTTTGTTCTTTTTCCTATTGCAAAGCAGGTGTAGCACCTGAGCAAACTCGGTGCCCTGATGGTAAATAGCTGCCACAGGAGGGCCAGGTAAAAGAGAGGCGACACATTTCTGAAAGATAGCATGCAGAAAGAAGCCTGACCCGCTTCCATTGGACTCATTTGTTTTGACAGACTTGCTTCTCTCAAGACCAAGTCTATGTGAGACTAATAACTTTTACTTACCTAAAGGTGAAAAAGATAGTTTAAATGAAGAATCCTCAAATGGAAGCTCATCACGTGACCATTCCCCCAGGGAGACTCCACGTCCTCCTTCGAATCCATCTCTTGATCTTGCCCACGAAAAAGCAAAATTATAAATCTCCAAGATGCAAATAAATTACTGTTCAGTGTTCAGCTCTTTCTCCTAAACCCCCCAAAGTCAGGCTACTCCAGCTTATGTTGTGCTTTCTCAGCTTGCCTCTTTAGACATTCAAATTGACAAATGTCCTTGTACATTACTTTTAACCCGCCCATACCTAATGCATCAGTATCTGGTTATGTTTCCTTTGATCTCATTGCTTGCAATGCTAGTATCAGCGGCATGGAATTGCCAAAGCACTAAGCAGCCCAATTTTTCTTTAATTTCTCAGAAAATTGACAGTTTTATGAACTGTCTCCTTACCTATGCCCCATAAACATGTCAGGCTGTGGAAAACCATTCTAATTAAATCCCAGGGGGACTGCAATGGAAGATTATAGCTTCTTGGCAGGTTATTAAAAAACAGTTGTTCATATATACACAAGTATGTGTACTGGAGTCTCACATTTGACAGAACAGTCAAGGAATTAACCCCACTAGCAGCTTCAGCTCAAACTGACTGAAGAGAAATGAGCAAAGTGAGTGGGATAAGAAGACTTCTCCCTTCCAGCATCCATTTCTATATCTTTGGTGATGCCTATAGAACACCAGATAGTTCAAAATGTGCCTGAAGTCATCCCTTCCTCAATGGCTTGTTATACACCTGCTGGAGAAAATGTATACAAATGTCTTTCCAGCGAGTAATTTCTGATACTAGGACTCTCTTGGAATATGTGTAATTGAGCCAGTGGAAAAACAAATGAAACAAGGGAGCTTTTCTCTCTCATGAACTCAGGACAGAAAAATCTGATCTATAGGAAGGCAAATTTAAGAGAAAAGGGATATTTCTTATTCTTGAAAATGTTTTCCAATAGCATTTGCATTCTTGCCACATGAACTGTGCGTTTAAACAGCACAGGCAAATATTTCAACCTGACTGGAAACAGCCACTTCTCCCATGGTTAAGTTAAAATCCAGTGTCAAAAAGGATGAGCTGAAAAGTTGTCTTCAGGGTATTCGGTGTCTAGAAAATGAGTATAGTACTTAATTAGTTAGTTCAAGTGAAAGTTGTGTTCCAGCAAAAATAATGATTCTGGCTGACATATTTGAAAGTCATTAAAGTGAGAACCTGAAATGTAACTTTCCTGTTCCCATTGAGAGGCATTCTAGGGGTAAAGACATGCTTCTAAGATCAGTGTATATATTCAATCTTTAACAGGGGCAGGGCCCTTCTCTCTTCCATGGCCATAGAGTATACCAAAGTTTTCTGGAAATTATATGAAAAATCCATGCCTATAATTCGAAAGGAAATTGGAAAAAAAAAAAACACGTGCAGCTCCGTCATTGCAAACTTGCCATTGCTACCAAAGGCCCAAAGTTCCTTTGTTAAGAAAAAGGAACATGTGGTCACATCTTTGTAAATGAAAATCTCGTTGTATTTCACCTTGATTCTGAGCCAGTTACTGGTCAAATCTATTAAAACTATGAGACTACTCACAAATCAAGTCTCTTGGTATAATAAACACTATAGCATCTTATAACCCAAATGAGAAAACAGGCCTAGTCCTCGGAAAATATCATTGGTTTTGACTATATTTCTGTCTGTTGTTTTTCTCCTTCCATTTCTTTCTAAAATTATTTTCTCTTGTTTTCATCATCACATCCTCCCTTGTTTTCCAGAATCTTTTTCCTCTGCCTAGAAACACGTTTAACTCTCCTATAACCTAATATAAATGTCTTTCCTTGAACTTGCTTGTGTTTGTCAGCTTTCCATTACTGTAACAGATATCTGAAATAATCAACTTATAAAAGGTTTATTTAGCTCATGGTTTTGGTTGTTTCAGTCCATGGCCGGCTGGCTCTGTTGCTTAGGGGTCTGTGTCAAGCAGAGCATCATGGTAGGAATGAGTGGTAGGGCAAGCTGTTCACTGCGTGGCAGGGAAGCTAAAGAGAGGAAGAGACCAAGGCCCCATAATCCCCTTTATGTCAAGGGCATGACCCCAATGACATTAACCTCCCACTAGGCCCAGCTTCTTAATGTTTTCACCACTTACTACTAGCATGAAAGTGGGGCCCAGGCCTGTAACACGAGTCTTTGAAGGACATCCCAGATATAAACCATAATACTTCTTCATGCCGAAGTCACTATCTCTTCTTTCCCTTCACTATAAAAGTTCTTGCTGAAGTACTCAATTCTTCCAGTTCTACTTTCTCATCTGCTCGCTTGGCAGACTTCCTCTCTACCACTTCCAAAACTGTGCTTACGCATCGCAAACTCCAATTAAGTACTGGCACTGAAATACATCTAAAGAATTCTCGTTTGTGTCACTGGAAATGATATCTCTCCACTCTGAGTGTCTTTTCACCCATCTATACCATCTACACCTATACCCTGAGAATCCACCTGTCTGCTCTTGACCTCCTGTTGACATGCTGCATCAGGATTGTGGGTGCTGCTCAGCCTAGTTACTGGCTCTTCTATGGGAAACTATACCAGATGGATCATCTCTAGGGTCCCGTTTGGCCACAGGCATTTTTTAAATTTCAACTTTATAGTTGAGTTGACCAGCTACAGAGTTCCCAGTCAACCCCATGTTGCAGGTATTCTACCCATACCACATCCCTCATTGGATTGATGTGGGCACAACTGCAAAATAAAATTACTTTCCCCCATCTCTTCTTTTATTTAGTCTTTCAATTGAGTACTCCATCATCATCCTGGAGAGTCCCTCTTCTTCCATACTACTAAACTATCTTGATTCTTTGTCACTCTCCTAAGCCTCTTTCTCAGTCCCCTTCAGCATCTTCTCATGGTCTTCCTTCCTTTGAAATGATAAGAAGTATTTAAGATTCTCTAAAAGTCCATCTGCTTTAGTCCATTTTGTGTTGCTATGACAGAATACCCAATGTCGAATGAGGTATGAAGAAAAGAGGTAAACGAGCCTGGAGTACTGGCGCACACCTGTAATCCCAGTACTTTGGAAACTGCGATAGGAGGATTACAGGTTCAAGGACAGCCTCAGAAACATGGCGAGACTCTCAGCAACCTAGCAAGACCCTGTTTCAAAACATAAAAAAAAAGAAAAAGAAAAAGGGTTGGGGGTGTAGCTCGGAGGTAGAATGCTCCTAGATTCAATCCCCAGTAACACACACACACACACACACACACAAGTTTATTGGGCTCATGGTTGCTGCAAGAGTTCCAATAGCTTAGAGGTCTGAAGAGGACCTCCTTCAGTTGAACTAGAGGAAGAGAAGTTATTAAACTTGAAAGTATCTGAGAAATATAGCTCTTTGCTAGTCAAGTGCAGCCAGGCAGTGGCCTAGCAGCATGGCCATCATCTATGAGTTGTCTGAGAAATGTAAACTCTAGATCCCCTTTCTTACTTCAGAATTACAGAATCAGAATCTGCATTTCTATAGAATCCCAGGTGGTCTTCTCGGACATTAAAGTTTGAGAAGCACTGTGTAGCATGCTACGGATAATACACACCCTGCTTCTTGAAATCCATCTTCAAAGCTATGAGTTCTTGAAGGCAGTCCCTTTAATTAACAAGGATTTGTTTCCATCTATTGGTGTAGTTTTTAAAAGTGGGGATTAATCTTTCCATGAATGCTAGGGAACTTCACAATGATCATGAAACATTCTGGACTTCTTAAACCTCCTTAACTCCAAACGTTTCTTCTAAATCACTTTAGTGCCTCATTCCAAGGGTTTGACTCTAGACCTGGGATCAATAAACAGAGCTATAAATTCTTCCCTAAAATGTGACATCTCTCCTTTAATTCATCCTGCAAAGAACTACCTTAGATTTCTTCTCAAAAAAGCTGTGATATTTTATCACGATTGCTCCCTGTTCAACTGTTTACTATTCCTGTTTTAAGGCACCTATTCGATTGATGGGTAATTTTCATGTTTCTGTATTGATTCCTTTGTGCCCTGCTCCAATCCTTGCTAAGCGACACCATGCCCTATCACCTCTGTGGAAACAATGTATTGCCCAGCTCCTGTCTCAAACAGACACTTAGGAAATACTGGTTGAAGAATGGACAGAATCATAAGTTTTCTTCAGTTTTCAAAAGCCTCCACACTCAGCCATTTAAACTAAGTGTGATTCCCTTTGTATTCCAAATGAGGAAACTCAGGCTCGACACTTGCCAAAGTTTGGAAATGGAAAGAGAATAACAAAGCTAGGTAAAAATTCAGGGTGTTCTGCCTCTATTGATCATGATTATTCATTTTAGTAGATTGTCTTCCAGTTTAGAGTTCTAGAGAAAAAAATTAGAATGTCTCCATTTTAACACTCAACGCCCTGCCCTAATCTGCTCACCTTCTGCCTCTCCACTGTGTGGACTGTACTTTCTCTGTTATATTCAGGTAATTCAGCTCAACAACCCACTTACCCCAGTTTCTTCCCTCTTACATGCCTATATTCATATTGTCACCCTACAAGAAATACTTTAATTCTTAAATCCAAGTCATCATTTGAAAGCTAGTTAACCTAACCTTTACAATTCTATTCCAACATCACTCAATACAGCATAATTTTAGTACATGTAGTCTTTGCTTTGCACGGCTTCAATTTGCACAAATTACAATTATCATGGTTTAGTTCTATAACATCAGTTTCCCCAACAACATGGTTCCAATTTCAGTTACCATGGCATATTAACCATGAATAATTGCATGAAGTAAAATTGTGCTGCTAAGTCTTTAGTTCAAGTTAAGGTAATGGTATATACCACAACCAGAGAGCAACCATCTCACTCTGTTAATTCAAACAAAGATGGCAAAGCTCTAGTTGTGTTGGTTTCTTGACTCTCAGCAGTAAACCCAAGAAACACTTTATGAAAGTGGATCATCAGAAAAGGGAATTAAGCCGGGCGTGGTGGCGCACGCTTGTAATCCCAGTACTTTGGGAGGCGGAGACCAGAGGATCCGGGTTCGCGGCCAGCCTCAGCTCTCTCTCTCTCTCTCTCTCTCTCTCTCTCTTTCTCTCTCTCTCTCCCTGTCTCTGTCTCTCTACTTAGTGAGGCCCTCCGCAACTTCGTGAGACCCGGTTTCAAAATAAAGTATAAAAAATAGGTCCGGGGGTGTAGCACGGAGGTAGAACGCCCCTGGGTTGAATCCCCGGTACCGCAACAACAAAAAAAAAAAGGGGAATTAAGCGGGGAGTGGTGGCACACGCTTGTAATCCCAGTACATGGGAGGCTGAGACAGTAGGATCGCAGGTTTGAAGCCAGCCTCAGCAACTTAGTGATGCCCTGTTTTCAAATAAAAAATAAAATAGGTCTGGGGGTGTAACCCGGAGGTAGAAGGCCCCTGGGTTCCATCCCCAGTAACACGCATACACACACACACACACACACACACACACACACACACACAGGGAATTAATTAGTCCACCAAGATAGAAATATAGCAATCAAAAGGTGGTAACACTGGAAGAAAAAGTAGAACCAGATGTACATGGAGTTAAAGAAGATATAGCTGACTGTGGGAATGTTTATGCTGCCACCATTTTTGAGATTCTACATGAGCTGCCAGAGGGACTTAGTGAAGGTGAATTTATTGATGTAAATGAAGAAAGTGGTTGGGATGAAAAGGATGAATGTATGTGCTGGCAAAAGAAAAAGGAAAAGGAAAGAATGATGAAAGAAGGAAGGGAGGGAGGGAGGGAGGGAGGGAAGGAAGGAAGGAAGGAAGGAAGGAAGGAAGGAAGGAAGGAAGGGAGAAAAGCCCTACAAAACTTCATAGGTATTTTAGAACATTGAAAATACAAAGGATGTCAGAAGCTGATCCAAACTGAAAAATAAATATAAAAATTTGCCAATGCATAGAAAGGATGAGTTCTCCATAGCAGAAGTTACAAAGAGAACAACTACTGTCTAAACTCTCCTTGGTGGTGGTGGTGGTGGTGGTGGTGGTGGTGGTGTGTATGTGTGTGTGTGTACTGAAGATTGAACACAGGGGCATTCTACCTCTGTGCTACACCCCAAGCCCTATTTTATTTTTTATTTTGAAACAAGGTCTCACCAAGTTGGTGAGACTGGCCTCAAACATGGGATCCTACTGTTTTAGTCTCCCAAGTACTAGATCACAGGTGTGCACCACCATGCCCAGCTTGGTTTTTTATAAAGAAATAAAACTCTACATCTTAATGTTCATAATATTCTAAATTTTCATATACTAAATAAATATTAGTTTTATTATTTCTATTTAATTTATAAATGCTTTTACACTTGTAACCAGTGGTGTGAGAATTCTTAATGTTTTAACAAATATTCTTAAAGCTATGGTAATATTGATTTTTCCCGTTGATTATCAATATCCTTTTGCATGGTTCCAGTCTGCATAGTCATATTTTGGTCCCACACTGCCTGTGCTTGACTTTTTTTTTTTTTTTTTTTGCGGCACCGGGGATTGAACCCAAGGGCGTTCTACCTCCGCGCTACACCCCCGGCCCTATTTTTTATACTTTATTTTGAAACCGGGTCTCACGAAGTTGCGGAGGGCCTCACTAAGTAGAGAGAGAGAGAGAGAGAGACAGAGAGAGAGAGAGAGGGAGAGAGAGAGAGAGAGAAAGAGAGAGAGAGAGAGCTGAGGCTGGCTGCGAACCTGGATCCTCCGGTCTCCGCCTCCCAAAGTACTGGGATTACAAGCGTGCGCCACCACGCCCCGCTGTGCTTGACTTTTCACATGTTAGTTCCATCCCTGTCTCATGAACTACTTGAGAATGACACCTTTTTCACATATTGTTTTACTGAAGTAAAATTGACAAAATAAAAAGAATTCAGCATTTTAACCCTTATAAAGTGTACAACTCATGACTTTTAGTACAGTCATGCTGTTGTGTAGCCATCATCGCTGTCTTAACATTTTCATCATCCCTAAAGGAAAATTCATAACCATTAAGTACTCACTCTGCATTTCCCTCATTCCTGATGCTGCCAACCACTAATCTATGTATCTGTAGATTCGCTTCTTCTGACACGTCATGTAAATGGAATCATGCAATATGTGCTTTTGTGTCTGCTTGTTTCCCTGAGCATAGTGTTTTCAAAGTTCATCCAGGTTTCAGCTTGGGCCAGTACTTCATTCTTTTTAGGGCTGAATACATATTCATACAATGGAATAGAGTATATTCTGTTTATCTACTCCTTACATACTGGATATTGTTCTCATCATTTGGCTGTTGTGAATAGTTCTGCTATGAACATTTGTGTACATATTTTTGTTGATATATATGCTTTTCATTCCTTTAGTTATATACCCAGAAGTAGGATTATTGAATAATAGAGCCATTCTATGCTTAACTTTTGAAGGGACCACCAAATTGTTTCCATAGCAGCTGCACCATTTTATATTTGCACCAGGGTGTTAACTTCTCTTTATCATTGACAATATTTGTTTTTTGATACTAATCATCCTAGTGGGTATGATGTAATATCTGGGAATTGATTTACATTTCTCTAATAACCAATGGTATTGAGCACCCTTTCATGTGTTTGTTGGCCTTTTGTAACTCTAGATAATTGTCTGTTCAAGTTGTTTGTCCATTTGTAATTGGGTAATTTGTTTTTTTTTCTGTTGAATTGTGAGGACTCTTTCTATATAGTGAATGAGAGACCCATATTAGTTATATAATTTGCAAGTATTCATGCAATCCTATTGGTTGTCCCTCCCTCCCTCCCTCCCTCCCTTCCTTCCTCCCTCCCTCCCTTCCTTCCTTCCTTCCCTCCTTCCTTCCTTTCTTCCTGTTGTTTTGGTACTGGAGATTGAACCTAGAAGCATTCTACTTCCAAGCTACACCCCCAGCCCTCTTTATTTTTTTATTTTGAAAAAGGAGCTCATTAAGTTGCTAAGAGTCATGAAAAGTGGCTGAGGTTAGCCTCGAACCTACAATCTTCCTGTCTTAGACTCCCAAGTACTAGGATGACAGGAATACACTGCCACACTTGGCTGGTTGTCTTTTCACTTGCTTGAGTGTATCATTTGGTGCACAACAGGTTTTAACTTTGATGAATTCTAATTTCAATATTTTAAATTGTGTTGTTTCTGCTTTTAGCATCATATCTAAGAAATCATTGTCACATCCAAAGTAATGAAGATGTGTCCTTAAGCTGTCAGTTCTAAGTGTTTTATAATTTTAGTCCTTACATTTCAGTCATTGATCTATTTTGAGTTAATTTTTGTGTATGGTATAAGGTAAGAATCTAAATTTATTCTCTACCATGTGGATATCCAGTTGTCCTGGCACCATTTGCTAAGGAAACTATTCTTTTTCATTGAATGGTGCTGGTGTCTATGTAAAAATTCAAATGATTATGAATAAGTGGGTCTATTTCAGGAATCTCAAGTTTGGGTCCAGTCATCTATATGTTTGTCCTTATCCAATTACCACACAGTCTCAATTGCTATGGCTTGGTAATTAGTCTTGAAATTGAGCTGAATCCTCCAGTTTTCTTCCTTTTCAAAATTATTTTGGCTACTTGAGGTCTCTTCTGATTCTATATAAAATTTAAAATTAGTTTATTTATTTCTGGGGGAAAAAGGACTTTGGAATTTTGATAAGGATTGTATTGAATTATAAACCAATTTTGGTAGCATTGATTGATTGTTAACAATATTAAGTCTTCTAATCCATTAACATAGTATGGATTCTATTTCTTTAAATCTTCTTTAATTTCTTTCAACAACATTCTGTGGTTAAATTTACTCTTGAGTGCGATATTCTTTCTGAGGCTATTATAAATGGAATAGTTTTCCTAATTTATTTTTGGACAGTTCCATGCTACTGTAAAGAACTATTATTGAATTTTTTCGGTTAATCATGTGTCCTGGAACTTTCTGAATTTACTTATTAGTCCCAATAGATTTGTTGGTGGATTCATTAGGGTTTTCTACATATAAGATCATGTCATCTATTGATATAGTTTTACTTCTTTCTTTCCAATAAAGGTAGCTTCTATTTCTTTCTCTTGCCTAATTGCTCTGGCTAGAACTTTCAGTACCTAATGAATAGAAGTAGCAAGAGTGGACATCATATCTCATTCCTGATCTTAAGGTGAAAGATTTCACTCGTTCACTGTTAAACATGGTATTGACTGTGAGTTCTTCGCAAATGTCTCTTATCATGTTTAGAAAGTTACTTTAAATTCATAGGTTGTTTTTTTTAAATCGTAAAATGGCATTATATTTTATCAAATTCTCTTCTGTACAATTGAGATTATCCTGGCTTATTTATTTTCCCTTCATCCTATTAAGGTGGTGTGTTGCATTGATTAATGTTCATGTGTTGAGCCACCCAGGTATTCCTGGGATAAATCCTTCTTGGTCATGTACTAATTCACCGCGCCCGCGCATGCGCGCTGAGGTTGGCCCGAACTCGGATCCTCTGGTCTCCACCTCCCAAAGTACTGGGATTACAAGGATATGCCACCACGCCGGGCCTATAATCCTTTTAATATGCTCTGGGAACAAGTTGGCTACTACGTTGTTGAAGATCGTTTAGCATCTCTATTCACAAAAGATACTGGTCTGTAGTTTATTTCCCTGTGATGTCCTTTTCACTGTTTGGTATTAAGATGCTGCCGGACTCATGGAATGAGATGGGAGTGTTTCCTCCTCTTCTGATTCTTCGCAAGAATTTCGAAATAAGTGATACTAATTATATAAACATTTGCAGACTTCAGAAATGGTATCATGTTGTGTTCAGTTTGGAGTGTATGTATGTCTGCCTATGTATGTACCTATTTTTTTTTTTTTGCATTACCAGGGATTGAACCCAGGGGCGTTCTACCTCCACGCTACACCCCCAGCCCTATTTTTTATCCTTTATTTTGAAACCAGGTCTCACCAAGCAGAGAGAGAGACAGAGAGAGAGACAGGGAGAGAGAGCTGAGGCTGGCCACGAACCTGGATCCTCCGGTCTCCACCTCCCAAAGTACTGGGATTACAAGCATGTGCCACCATGCCTGGCTTGTACGTATTTTCTTGTATCCCTCACTGTGCATGACAGGATTCCAGACATAGAAAAAGAGTTATATAAAGTGTGGATAATTTATTGTCAAATAAGAAAATTTTAAAAAGTAAATAAATTGAATTAAAGATATGCAACTTCTCTGAAATATGCTCATATTAATATATATATGTTCATATATATATGTTCATAATATATAAATATGTTCATATCTAACACCATCCCAGCCAGGCCAGGAAATGAATTTTTAGAAAGTTAGCATGGCCTGGGTAGTAGGAACACATACTATGGACAGAAAGAAAAAAAAAAAAAGAAGAACAAGCTCTACTAAGTGGCTTGAAAGAAATCCTTGAAGGTAATACACTTACCATCCAAGGAGAAACTATGCAAAAATCCCTAAATGGATTAACAAGCAGAACTGTGGCTGAAGAAAACCAGATTAGCTCTGCCAAAGATGATAGCCGTAAAATGCACCAAGAAAATAGCCAACAATAGGAAAGAGAAATTATCTGCTGGTAAAAATTCATGATTCTGAAAGTAGACACCACCAGCCTAATTCAATAATTGTCCGATCCCCGATGGAAGGAAGAAGCAGGATATGGTTGAATCTTTTTCAAAATTTAATTAAAACCAACATGGCACTTATTCCTGTACTCCTCCAAGATTCAAACAGTTTCACAGTGTCGCAGCAGACGAGCCGCGGTCAGAGGCTATGACTCACTCTATTTTCAAGAAGGGGATTTTAAGAATCAAAGAAGCACGGCTTAGAATTACAAGGATAAAGTTCTGCGTGGGGCTTCCAAATCCGTCCTTCTGCATCTATTCTCTGCATGCTCCTGAGCACCCTATGCTCTGAGTAAGGGCTGCTCCCGTCTGCCTCACAGCCAGCCCCAGGCCAAGCTGCAGCCACTGAGCCCTTGCTCCTCCCTAGGAAGGGGAGCATTTTCTTTTCCATGCCCAGGAGGGAAACATACAAGATCTCCCCCAGAATTAAAGAGAAGCCAAAATTCTAATGCGTAATTTAGGTCTGCTCGGTATTTGGTGAGATATGAACCCCACTGTTAGATGTTCCTCTTCTTTACTACCTGCTGGAAAGAAACAGGACCCCATGCTAAATGCAAAATCCCTTTTTGAAAATCTTTGGCTTCGCATGCTGCTCTTACCATTTGTCCTTAGCAGGCATCAGTCAAAATGTGTTAGATTTACTGGATTTGGCAGAAAACAATTTGAAAACTAACTTCTGCTTCGAAAGGCATTTTTTTTTTTTGCGGTACTGGGGATTGAACATAGGGGCGTTCTACCTCCGCGCTATGCCCCCGGCCCTATTTTTTATACTTTATTTTGAAACCGGGTCTCACAAAGTTGCGGAGGGCCTCACTAAGGAGAGAGAGAGAGAAAGAGGGAGAGAGAGAGAGAGAGAGAGAGAGAGAGAGAGAGAGAGAGCGCTGAGGCTGGCCGCGAACCCTGATACTCCAGTCTCCGCCTCCCAAAGTAATGGGATTACAAGCGTGCACCACCACACCTGGCTCAAAAGGCATTTTATACCATCCAAAAGAGGGGGGATTGGACCAAAGGCGCCAGCGACAAAGGTGTTTAGCAGGAAGTAAGGGTCTTCCTGGATCTGGGTCCAACTGCAACAAGCAAACATCCGTGACTGTGCTGATGGAGGTTCCTGTGGCTTGTAGCCCATACCTCATGGCCTCTGGGTAAGAAGCAGGTTGACTGGTGTGTGATTCACTAGCAAAGGGGCTGGGCTGGGCTGGATGCAGGCAAATAATCCTTGGTGCATTATCTCTGCAAAAGCTGACTAGAGTTTTCTCCTTCTTTGAGCAAAGAAGGCAACCTAACTGAGGGAGACAGGAAGGGGGAAAAGGGAAATGCACTAATGCACACAATGTATATACACAAACTTATCAGAGTCAATCACTATGCTGAGCATGGAAAGGAGGAAAGGGGGAGAGAATAGGGTAGGATTTGAGGGAGGGCTAAATGAGCAAAGTGTGCATGCATGCATCTGATACCCTGACACTTATCAAAACGTATAACTACAATGCACCAGTAAATGTAATAAAAAAATAAATAAAAAAGAAAAAAGGAACAAAATTATTTTAAAAAAAGCTGACTAGAAACTTTCAGTTCTGCTCTAGGGCCAGGCATAGTGGTGCAGTCCTATAATCCCAGTGTTTGGGAGGCTGAGACAGGAGGATCTCAGGTTCTGGGCCAGCAGTGTGTGGTAACTTAGCAAGATTCTGTGTCAAAATAAAAATAAAATAGGGCTGAGGGTGTAGCTCAGAGGTAGAACACTCTGGGTCTGATTCCCAGTACCAGACACACACACACACACACACACACACATACACACACACACACACACACACACACACACACACTGCTCCAGAAAATGAAAGGTATGAATACAAGTTATTTTTATTAAAGTTCCCTTTGGAATTTATGCTATAGTTCCAGTGGGAGAATTTTTACCCCTAAAATCTAAAAACAAATAAATAAAAGCATTTTTTTTTTTGTATAGGGGGTTGAACACAGGGGCATTCTACCTCTGAGCTACACCCCAGCCTTTTTTTATTTTACGTTTTGAAACAGGGTCTCACTAAATTGCTGAGGATCTCACTAAATTGTTGAGACTGGCCTTGAACTTGTGATCCCCCTGTCCCAGCCTCCCAAGTACTAGGATTATACATATGCACCACCACACCTGGAACAATAAGTTCACAAATTTTGAGTCAAAATTAAATCATCCACATATTTTTTTCTAAATTGAAAGAAAGGGAAAACTATTTAGTGATCAATGGAGTTGTTCAAAGTTAGCTGAAGCCCACTGGTGGCAAGGAAACTACGAGGTTTCAGATTTTCACATTAATGAAATTAGATAACAGTTTGAAATATCTCAGAGCTTTTCTTCTGAAATAGTTAAATTGGATGCCACTTTCTTTGCAAAGTTTTGACAAGGTCATTATTTAGCTGGTTAGGAAACCCTTTTGGTAAGTTTATACTCTAGATTTTTCTCCCAGCTCATTAGCTATTTGTTCTTTTTCTGATATTTCATTAACATTTATGTTCATTGTCATTTTTTTTCTCCATTATATACCAATGGTGCAGTAACTGTGCATGGATTTACAGTGCATTAATTGAGTGGTTATTTATGACTTACCCACACACTCAAGCAAGTTGCAACTTAATGCTGATTTATCTGTGTGTGTGAGCTGCCTTCCATAGCTGCTATCAATCCATTGTAGGAGCATTTTTTAAATTATTTACACTTTATAGTCTATAAGACAAGACATTTTCATAAATCATGTCTAATTTGAACCTGGAAAGCTAGGCAATTCTCATCATCATTTTATCAATGGCTAAAACTATATTCATACTAATAGAAATGATTAACAATTTCACTTAAAAATATGCACATGTCTGCATATGATTCCCAGCTTAAAGTCATAAATGAACTGGTATAACCTAGGGGTTGAGTCTAAATTCTTTGGAACAAGTTAATCCTGGGTTCAGATCTGGTTCATCCACTCCCACCCCTGGCAAGTTGCTTAAACCCCTTAAGTTTTAGTCTCCACATATGAGCCAAGGAGTTGCCTCTCACTGGGGTTATTGTAGAGTTACTGTGAAGTATCTGTCACTTCTTAATAAATGTTCATAAAGTTAGCTATTAAATACTAATAATAGCAACAATAAAAATAATGCAAGCGACATTGCTGTTTTTGTTATTTATTTACCCAACTGACATATATTGGTTGCTCTTTTATGTTCAGTGAATTAATTTGTTTTAATCGGTAAACAAAAGCATAACAAGTACACATACTAACGTATAGCATGTGACGTTTCTCAAAAAATTAAAAATGAAACTACCATATAATCCAGTAATCCCCTACTGGGTATATAACCAAAGGGAATGAAATCAGTGTATTCAGGAGACATCTGCACCCCCATGTTTATTATGGCCCTATTCACAACAGCCAAGATATGGAATCAACCTGAGGATCCATCAGTAGGTTAAGTTTAATTCCTGCCTTCCTAAAATATTTGAAAAGGCACCCTTAAGTATCCATACTTTTATCTGAATAAGAAGCCACTGCTAAATTCTCTCTGTGCATGGAAAAGAGGGGGTTGGAGTGCTGGAGAGGCAGCTGTTCCAGAGAAAAGCCATAGTAGCCAGAGAAGTGTTTGAAAGGATGAGGCAGGGGACAGCTTGAGATGGAAAGGGAACAGGAGAGGGGAGTCAGATGATAAGGCTGGTGCCTGAGAGCATCTTGCCACAGAAGAGACTCTTACACCCTCCCAACATTGGTTAGTAACATAGGCAGGTAGGGTGTGGTTGGAGGAGGCCACTGGGGGATGGCTTTGATGACTATTTATCTATTTATCTATTTCTAACCACTTACCCCCACAGACGCATCTTCTAGTTGCCATGAGTTGAGCTGCTGCCCTCTGCTACACACCATGCCACCATGATGTCTGCCTTGTAGTCAGTTGACTCTGGACTGGACCTCTGAAACCATGAGCTAAATAAACCTTTCCTCCTCTATGATGTTTTATCTGGTGTTTTGGTCACAGCAAAGGAAAAGCTGACTAAAATAGTGTTCCTAGGACTTGTATTTTTTTGTTGTCCCTCTACCAGCAATCCAAACTAAGAGAAAAAAAAAACTGAATTCATGCAAACTTTACTTGTCAAACGCACCATCTCAGAGTTCCCAGCATCACACAACATCTTGACATTCATTGCATTTCTAGGCCCTCATATCTGAGTCATAGTCTCCTCTTCTTCAACATCAGTGGAATAAATAGCATGTCTGTCAGTTAATCCTTCCCGCTATGGTCCTCCAGGCCAGAGACCTCTCCCAGTGTGTCCAGACCATGGACCGATTGTGGGTGGGTATTGAGGGGACAGAAAAGGTTGAGGATGGCTTTTTGGGGTGTTAGTAGGGCTTGTGTAGGTATTAGGAGGAAACACTGGTTACAAGACTGATACTCTCACCTTTGCAGTGATTTTTGTCTAAGGCTCATCCTAAAGTTGGATATGCTCATAAGATGCATGAGACAGGAGAAAACTTCTCACTGCCCAGTAAACTCATTCTCTGGTGTTTTTTCAGGCTTGCCTAAATCACTCAATCAGAGCATGATTTTGCAATAGGTAAAGTAACTTTCTGCACAGGAAATCAATTCTTCCCTTGGTGATAGAGTAGAAATTTAAACAAGGCAGCAGTCATGGATGTGTAGTAAACTAAAGAGTGACCAGAAAGGTGTTTTCTGTAAGTACCTGTTTACAAGTGAAAGATCATATAAAATCTCTTTTTCCTCTTTTATCAGAAACTCATTCCTGCCCCCTCTCCAAACATCCTCTTGTGGTTAGGCTTTCAGTATACAAATGAAACAAAACAAATGGACTCTGTGATTTCAATACAATTGCATTTAATCAGCTCGGTTCTCTGCTACTACTCAGAAGACAGAGGATGACACCATAGGTTGAGAAGAAAAAATATGAAGATCCAGGCATTAAAATCTAGATTTTTGGTTGTAGTTTCCTTAAAAACTACAACCAAGAGCCGAGATTAGGTTTTGGTATCAAGGGAGAGCATTCATAGGTTTACAGTGAACACAGCTAGCTTTACGTTCCTCCTCCTCCTCCTCCTCCTCCTCCTCCTCCTCCTCCTCTTCCTCCTTTTCCTCCTCCTCCTCTTTTCTTCTTTTTCTCCTTCTCCTCCTCCTCTTCCTCCTCTTTTCTTCTTCTTCTTGTTCTTCTTCTTGTTCTTGTTCTTCTTCTTCATCTTCCCCTCTGCATATAATAGGTGCTCCATAATCTATTAGTATTAGTTGCTTTAGTGCATACATAATAATAATACGTTAATTTTACTCAAACTGGCATGACAGCTCTATTAATAGTTAAAATACTTGCATTTTCCCCTATGATGTCAAATAAAATAAAACTAAGATACATGTAGATGAATGAACATACACTGTCAGCCTGTGTGAGCACAAACGGACACCTCCCTGTGGTGGTATTTAGCTGGCTTAAATGGATAACTGAATGCACAATTACCATCCATTCCCCTCTGTTTTCTATGCATACAGGTAATATTTTGGCACATAATTTTTTAAGTGTAATAGTAATAGACTGAAAATATATTAAAATTAAAAAATTGGATGCAAGCCAGGCATATATAAACAGTACAACTTTATTTGCATCTCCCTAATGAATGAGCCTAGCTTCACCAGTTGATCTATCTTGCTCCCATAATCGGTTTCTCTTTCCATCCATGAAGCCCATCAATCAGATTCAATCAATATTTTTCAAACAAAGGCAGTAAGGCTTTTGCTACTGGCTGAATTAACATCGGGCTGTTTAATCTTTGCCACCAGTTTTATCTCCAGTTCTAGGTTCATATCTAATTGGCTCGAACATCCAATTGATTTCTCCATCATTACTTTTCTGAGAATCTCCAAATTTGCCAATGAGCCTATAAAAGACACCTCATTTATATAGGCAGAGTATTTAATGAAATATTTTACTAAAAACCAGAGACTGATGTATTTCCTATTCCTAGGCTGTCATGTTACAACAGCATGAATAACTTGTATATCAATGTGACAACCATGTAATGATTTAGATATGATAATACTTATTGAAAGTGATATGGAAATAGGAAGAAGGCTTGTTAATAATATTACCTTAATAACATTAATAACACAACATAAACAGAATATATGTGTTGTTAATAAAAATTAATTTTCATAAAATTATTAGAATAATGGCTTCCATATATAGATTTAGATCTTACAAATGTGAAAATATATCATATTTTTGAAACCTATCCATAAGTAAGTTTTCTTAGACAATGCATGTTTACTATTATCATGTATAACACAATACTCACCCAAATTATAATTACCAGACAACAAAATCACCTTTTGCTTATTAAAACGAGGCCTTCACCTTAAAAAACAACATTCAGAAAAGCTGAATAAAAGGTTGCATTAGTCATGCTGGGATTTCCACTACTGACTATGTGGTATACATGGCAGAAACAATTGAACAGTCAGAACACAGACTGTAAGTCTGAGTACATCACAGTATGACTGAGACAACCAGGAAAGGAGGGGCCCAGATGCTGGAGAGAAGGGACGCAGGGAGAGATGAACTTAACTTCTTCAATTCGTGTTTCCTGTGGGGCATTTGCTGATTCTTGGCATTGGGTAAAATGTTAAAATTCTGAGTGCAAAACCTAGGCCAGGACGCTAAAAAGGCCAGCTGAGCCTCTGTCCATCTCATAGCAATGGAGAGCCAAAAACTGGAATTCGAGGTCTCCAAAGCAGCTGAGATCCTGAACAAAAGGATGAGATAAAGAAGTGAACGTGATGCTTGTGGTTTTTCTCCTCTGGGCTTTTACCAAATTATTTCACTGTGAGGTAAGAGGTCAAGAAGCTAAACATCAGAGCAGAGTTTTCACCAGTTTGGTAGGGCTTTAAAAGTAAACACTGTAGTTCAGAACCCAGCAAGGAGTTGAAGACCTCAGTAAACACCCTGATCTCTAGGGACTACCCCTTGGAGACAGAGCTGGAAGAGCCGGAGGAAAACTGCAATTTCACCCAAGGCAACAAGGTCCTTGATGGGAACAAATAAAAGGTCCTTTTGTCTAACACAAGTTTTATATATATATATTATACTTTATAATTGTTAATAAATATTTAGGTAATTTATATCTTTTTGCAATATATATGCAAAATATATAAAATAAAAATATAATATAATATCAATATATGAATATAATAAAAACATAATCATTTTGTATATTTAAATATCTGTATATTTCTAAAATAATATAAATGTAGATACGTAATGAATATAAACAAGAATATAGATACATATTTATTTTATTATATATTATTATATTAATGTAGAAATAATATGTAAATATAAGCATTAAAATTTATGTTTTATGAAATACATAAGTGTATTTAAGGTGCTATCTAAAGGAAAAGCTGAAATGATTTATCTAAATATTCATATTAAAAAGCAAAAAAATATACACTAAATTGAATCCAAAGAAAATCAAAGAAAAGAAATATCAAAGAGAAGAAACTTATTACCAATGCCAGACTGAAAAAGAGGATATCACATATAATATATATATATATATATTTGTACCATATATATATATATATACATATATGGTACTGGGGATATAACTCAGGGGCATTCTACATTTGAGCTACACCTCCAGCCCTATTTTTTATTCTTTATTTTTAACAGGGCCTCACTAAGTTCCAGAGGGTCTCACTAAGTAGCTGAGGCTGGCCGCGAATCTGTGATCCTCCTGTCTCAGCCTCCCAAGTACTGGGATTACAAGCATGCACCACCATGCCTGGCTTTCTATAAATATTTAAAACATGTTAGAGGATATATGCCAATATCCTATGTGCCAATACATTTGAAAATTTTGATAAAATAGACACACTCCTGGAAAGACACAATTTAGAAACTAACATGGGATAAATGTCAAGTCTGAAGAATCCTGTATTTACAAAAGAAATTGAGACTACTACTAAAATATTTCCCCAAAGGAAATACTCAGGCTAACAAGTCTTCACCAGTAAATTCTTTCCAATATTTAAGAAATGTCTTTCCTGTGTAAAATTTTCATGTAATATAAAAAGAATAAATGCTAACTCATTTGTTCAATAATATTTATATTGAACAAAACAGCAAGATATATGGAATGGGTCTCAAAGACTTCTTCATAACAACATTCAATTTTATCAGCCACCAATGGCAAATGCCCTGAATTCAGATTTTGCTCATGGTTGTTTTCTTAAAATAACATGCAAAGATGCTAAAGATGGTCACAGTACATAGCTATTCCCACTGTGGATATCTCTTTTCTTAAAACAAACTTCTTCAATCAGATAAAGCCTTGTACCCAAATGATTAGTTTATTCTTCTCAGAATAGAATGCCTGTCCTCCATCCTAATTCCAGTATAAAGAGAACCCGTATGTGGGAAAGTTGATGGAGATAGAACCACATAGAACATGGACTTAAGTTCCTCTACAGTAAGGAGCACCTGATTTCCACATGGGAGATGTTCAACAAAGGTTCATTAGATTGTTGAGGAAGAGACAAAACAGCATTCGATTAGAATGAACTGTAGTAAAATCCATCACGATTTAATGCTTTTAGCAGAGTTTAGAAGAATGTGGCGGAACTGTCTCTTGTTCTGGAGATGGTCCACATTTTCCTTTGGATGTGTATTCATTGATTTACCCCCAAAGCTTCTCCCTCTCAAGATAGTCTGCATTCTCCCTTGAATGTGTATCTGCTTTCCTAAATAAATCTCTGTCTCTGAAAAAAAAAATAATATATATGGAAAAAAAAAGGACTGGTCCATTATTGTCATTATATTTGAGGATCATGGTGACAGAGGAAAGAAAACACCGATTATAAAAGTCTTATGAATTCCAAAGAATACATACAACATCACAGAGAACTCCTTTTTGAATTCCTGTTTTCTCAGAAATGCCTGTTGGCTAATGTTTTGGTTTAAGATCTCTATTATTGGGAAGAGATACACAAGAAAAGACAGTAAATTGGCTGAATAACACATATTACCTCCCTCAGATTCAGAGGCTAAGTTTGATTCATAGGAGAATTTCTCATAACACAGTTTCAGCAATCATAGGCAGAAAAAGTTGGGTGAAAGGAAATGTTAAGTCCTTGATATAATTTGGATCTGGAATGTCCCCCAAAGGCCCAAGTTTACAGCTTTAGTCCCCAGCTTGGCACAATTGGGAGTTTGTTGAACCTTGACGAGGTAAGAACTACTGTAGGGTCTTCTGGTCACTGGAGACATGTCCTTGAATGTGAGAGTGAGACCTTACCCCTCTTCTCCCTCTCTTTTTTGTATCCCAGGCATGTGCTCTGCTCTACCACACACTCGACCCCTCTCCTCGATGTGTTACCACAGGCCCTAAGGCAATGAGGACAACCAACCATGGACTGAAACTTCCAAAACTGTAAGCCGAAGTAAACTTTTTCTCTTTATAAGTTATCTCAGGTATTTTGTTACAGTAATGGAAGCTAACAACCCCTTTTGTAGAGAAACAAATCATCCTGAGAGCAAGTTTTAATTTTCCAACCAGCAGGTAACTTTATGATCCCAGGAGCATCAACTATAGTGTTTTGTGATGAGGCAGAAAACATCAAATAAATGAAGAGGAGACAGAGATAAAAGGAAGTGAGGTGAGATGTGCTACAGCCATGGCTTATAACAATATTTCCTGATTTTCATGTCCATTTTAATAGTTCATAATCAATAGTGAGCAATAAACCAACCCAAAAGTGAGCTGTGCACACTTTGACATATTGGCTCATTTTGATTCCCACTTAAACTTCAGGAAACATACATCACCATGAAGCCCTTTAATAAAAGTGACAGATAAATTAAAATAAATGGCTTGAATTTTTTTTAACAAAACAGAGATTTTTTTTTCACCTTTGCTTTTAATGAGAGAATCAGAAGTTCTGTTCTCCCCTGAAGTTAAATATGATGTTGTAGTGTATCCAATGTTTGGCACCTTTCTCTGCAGCTCTAAAATAGCCCAAATGTAATTTGAGCTAATTCATGAAATGCACTTTGTCAAAGGAATTTTATTGCCTGCAAGATAAATAGTCAAAATATATCAGATTTATTGACGTCCAGAGAAAATAACATTATGGTTGTTTACAGTGAACCTATGAGTATTCAGAGAAGTGAAAGCGGACTCTAATATGTGCCTTATGAAAAACAACAAACAGAAAAAGAGCTAGAAAAAGGAAATGCATACAACACAGCTGTGTTAGAGGGAAGTGTTGAACACTGATTGCAGTAAATATCTGAATGCATGTGATGCACGTACCTTTTCTATGAAAATGGGCATCACAGACCTGGATGAGCATGGCCAGGAAATTTGCTTTATTTCAGTTTCTTTGATTATTAGAAAGGAACAGAAAAATGGTATCTGAAGAATGTATGTGTAACAAGATCTTGAACATATTTTCAAAGCATTGCAAGGTGAAAGAAGAAAGTATACCCAATTCTCAGATAAGATCAGGACAAAGGGACAACCCTGGACCTAGATTCTTCATGATAACATAGTCCTGCTGAATTGCCCCCCAGGAGAATAACTTTGATTAGTGAAACCAAGATATGCAGATGGGCTATGGGGCAACCAAAACTTTCTTCTCAATGCATCTGGCCTTTCTGAATCTTGATAATTGAAGTAATCAGAAGGGACACCAGTATCACAACAGATGGCAGTGTAGACCTAACTCCACATGTTGTAGAAAATAAAATGAATAAGTCATGCAAAACAAGCCCCCCCAAAACCACTAGATAAACCTAACATCAGAACATCTATCCCGTTTGTCCACATTAAGCAAAATAGACTCATTAGAGCAACTACTAAGCAATCTTTATGTCCCATAGAAAGTAGTATTTAATAAGATTAGTAATGCGTGAAAACATAGACCTTCAAATCACAATTGATATTAAAATAAAGTATTGGTTCCTCATCTCCCCCCCCCACACACACAGTTCTGGGTGATCAAACTCAGGACATTGTACATGCCAGGCAAGTGTTCTACCATTGAGCTGCATCCCCAGCACATTTGATTCCTATCTTTAACTGCAATGATTCTGTTCTGTGTGTTCAACCTTATTAATTGTATTAGAATGTTTTAAACATATTTCGTCTCTTCTTACTGGATCTGCTATGTTAGTAATGCATTTCTACTTCCTACACTGGAGCCAGAAACCTAAGGTTCCATTTTCAGTTCTAACACATGTCCTTTATGTCAGAACAAAAGCTTCTATCAGCAAAGATTCCCAGGATGTTAAAAATGGTACAATTCTTAAAGATATCTTATTTCTATTGCTTTGTTTAGTCAGCGTGGGAACAGAGGCACTGGGAGTTGAAGAGGTTAAGGGATGTTCCCAATGTGGGGAACACTTCTCCATGGGTCTCTTGAGCTACATGACTTTCTGAGTACGTCAAGAACACAAGACCCAGACTGCTTTTTACCGTGGCTGGTTCACATGGTTGTGTTTGCTGGGAGCAGTTTGGAGGAAGAGGGTAACTAGGACAAGGAACAGGGTTCCTTTTTTTTTTGTGGTACTGGAGATTGAACCCAGGGGCTTCTACCTCCACGCTACACCCCAAGCCCTATTTTTTACTCTTTATTTTGAAACAGGTTCTCACTGAGTTGCGGAGGGCCTCACTAAGTAGCTGAGGCTGGCTGCGAACCCAGATTCTCCAATCTCAGCCTCCCAATTACTGGCATTACAGGCATGCACCACCAAAACCTGGCAACAGGGTTCCTTTCTGCCTGCGACAAAACCAGGATTCCTTAAGCTCAGAATTCCTCTTCTAGCCTGGTGTGGTGGCGCACGCTTGTAATCTCAGTACTTGGGAGGCTGAGACAAGAAGATCGCAGGTTCGTGGCCAGCCTCAGCTACTTAGTGAGGCCCTCCTCCGCAACTTCGTGAGACCCGGTTTCAAAATAAAGTATAAAAAATAAGGCTGGGAGTGTAGCTCAGAGGTAAAATGCCCCTGGGTTCAATCCCCAGTACTGCAAAAAAAAAAAAAAGAATAAAAAATAGGACTGGGGGGTAGCTCAGAGGTAAAATGCCCCTGGGTTCAAGCCCTGGTACACAGTGACAACGTATAAGTAGGAAAAATCAAACCCCAGAAGTGACACAGCAGTGGAGGAAAGGACAGACAACAGAACCATCATCTTCTGGCTGCTAATTCTCTTTTTCTTTTTTTCCCCCCATTATAACAAATGCTAAAAATTGAAGCCTTGAGAAGTCATGGCTTTAATAGTTGTAGGCCAGGAAGGAAATAAATAACTTAGGTAATTCTGTTGCCTCGCTGGCTTTATAAGAGAATTAAAGGGAAGTCCTCAAGTGAGAAAACATTGATCTATTGCACAGGAGCTGCTCCTCACTCAAGAGTACCTTAGATTCTACTCTCCCCACCTGCACTTCACACGAAAGAATATATTCATCTAATGAACTTTTTCAACCTTAAATTTTTCAATTTAAATTCTCTTTTAACATTTCTACTTGGTTCGCTAATCAATCTGATTACTTTGTTTCCATAGGTAGATTCTATTATGTCATCTATAATAATTTTAAACAGTTATATTTCACTGTTCCATGTTGTCTGAATAGTAGAGATTTTCTTATTGGTTGCATTTGGTTTCATTTGCATTTCATTCCTTTAGAAATCTCTTTATATATTTTCAAAGAAGGGTTGACTTACATTCTTTAATTTGTTTCTTTTTTGCATTGGTTGCATTTACTTTTATTTTTATAGTACTCATTTCTTGGACATGTGATTGGACATAAATCTTTTCACATGAACCCACAATTGGGTTCCATGTTCCAATTTCTCGGGGAGGACTCTGTTTCCATCTATGACTAAGGGTGTATGGATTCCAGGAGAATTCCCAATGCCGTAAATTGAGTCTTTTGATCTCAGATAAAAGATAAAGCAACCCTCCCCTGTCCCATAGAGCAACCTAGACCTTGGTTTCCACTAGCATTAAAACACAAGTACTTAAAATCATTCAGCACGATAGCTCTGAGACACCGCACTCAAACTATGCTGCTCATCTCCATGACTCTGAATTTCCTTTTCATTTCTCCTGACTCAAGATTTCCTTGTCATGTTTTTGAGCTCAACCAGCTGTTTTGTTTTGTTTCACCAGGCCCTATTTTATCCAGAGTCCCTCCCTATATATCTGGGAGTAGAAGAGTACTCTCCCAAGTCAGCTATGTCTGCCAGTGGGCACCTCAGATAGCAATGACGCTTCTACCCCTTTGTATTTAACATCAGTGTGGTTTTTACTTGCAAAATCCAGACCTCACAACACAAGCAGAATACAGTCTTATAGCCAAATGGTGGCTAGAAACATTCCCAAGGGTCATATGCCACACACAGGCAGACAGTTGTCCCATAATTCTAGAAGTTGAATTATATGAATAATATAGATTTTAGATAAAACCTATGACTGTTCCTCATAAGAGAGAAAGTCTTACTCATTGAAAAGAAAAGAGACCCTGAAATTACCAAAATAATATAACCTTACATGGACAACATGTTGAGTAATTGGTGCTGAAGACGTTCGAACGTTGGCTTGTAGCAGTAGGGTGGAGAGAGCAGATTTTTGTATTATTTTGATTTTTAAGATTTGCTTGCGTTTTTGAATCAACACCCTTTCCCTCGGTTTGTTTTCCCATAGTCAGTCTTGGTTCACTGAGACTTTTTTCATTAAAGCAAGTAATAGTTTTCCTCTTCATTTTTTTTTTTCTTTTAGACCAAGACTGAAATTGGACTGCAGATCAAAGACCATGGCAAAAAATTCCTGACACTGGAAACTGCCTTCTCAGGCTCCAAGTGCCTCTTCCCTCTACACATTCCATGTAAAGAGATTGTCTCATTTTCCACCTGGCAACGCTTAAATTGTTTTATTTTTCTTCATTAAAACCACCACGCCTCTCCATTTAACTCATGGTTTAGTATCTTGATTCAGCAGAAACATAAAAACTTTTATTTTTGTTGCCATTGCTTCTTTTTGCCTGGGGGAGAAGTAAAAAAAAATAGAAACAAGTTAAAGACTATAAGTCAACCCTTCTTTAAAAATATATAACTAGATTTCTAAAGGAATGAAAAAATATGGTACTAGAGGGAAAACTTTGCAGCCAAATCTATATTTAACTTGAAATAACATAACTTTTTGTGGGTGTGTTTGACATTCTCTCATACCTGCTGCAACCCTTGAGTCCTCAGTAAATATTAATTATGGGTAATTGATAATTCCTTCCCTCTAATGGAAGCAGAGGAACAAGTTCTCAAGTTCTTTTGTGTCTGAGCAGCCAAAATCAGCCTTCAGCAAGTCTTTTCTATCTTGAAAGGTAGACTTGATCTGCCTATAAGAAACAAGTGTGCATATTCCTGGGTTCTTAAAAGGGAATCAAATCTCTACACAAAATCAAAACTTAAAAAAAATGAACCTATGGAATTACTGTCATAAACAATGTGTATATATGAGATTATACCAACATCATTCTCAGTGCTACATGTGGAGGGGAGACGGGGGGGGGGGGGGGAGGGACACCAAGAGCTGTGTGCATGTATGTTAACACCAAACTGATACTCATTGTGATGTGAGACTAGAGTGCACCAATAAAAACATAAAAAAATGAACCTAATTTTGCCTTTTTGTTTTAAAAATAAAAGTAATTAAACCTGATTCCGATCAACTATTCCATGCTCCAAATAGACCTCCCATTTTACAGTAAGTCTTCTGATGTGAATGCCTTTATTGACCATCCTGTAAATGGCTCCAGTAGTTAAAATCCCCTAATTAGGAGGATATAACAGCAGTGGTCAGTGCCACTGGAGTACAATAGCCTGCTCCTGCCAGCTCAACCTGATCAATCGGGTGTGTTTGCTGTAAACCTAACTGCTTAGTGATCAGTGAATAACAAACTCATTGCCTCAGCTCACATTAGGAATGTATTTTGGAATGGGCATGGATACATTTTTAAATTTGACACAAATGGAAACGTGTGTGTGTGTGTGTGTGTGTGTGTGTGTATGTGTGTGTGTGTGTGTGTGTGTGTGTGTGTGTGTGTGTGTGTGTGTATAGACAGAGACAGACAGGTATGTATACAATGGGTATATAGTATACTAATTAAATTTGATTTGACTCTAGAAAAAACTAGAGACTATTTCTACTATGATTTTTAGGTAAATAAATAACTTCATAGGAATATTAAAGTCCCTTTATTTGTGTGTGTGGTACTGAGGATTGAACCCATGGACATTCTACCTCTGAGCCACACCCCCAGCCCTTTTAATTTTTGTTTGTTTATTTGTTTGTTTGTTTGTTTGTTTTAAAGCAAGGTCTTGCTAGATTGATGAGGATCTCATTAAATTGCTGAAGCTGGCCTCAAACCTGTGATCCTCCTGTCTCAGCCTCCCAAATACTGGGATTACAGGCAGGTGCCACCATACCTGGCTAAAATCCCAGTTTTTAAAGATTCAATTTACATACATTTTCAGAAACATACCTATTTTCTCAAGGAGGCTTCACCTCTCTTTGCTTTCCTCATTGCAGACTGTGTATTTATCTAAAAAAAATTGACTTTCTCTTCTCCAGGTATCAACTCTGAGGGTCAGCATATGGATGGATTGCTTTTATGTAGACTGATCATAGTAAGTGGCGTTTGTGCTTATGACCCAAAACTTTTGGTAGGAGTTTAAGTCATTCCATTTGTCCTGTGTGTTGTGCTTAGTCAAATTTCCTAAATCAGAAATTTTCAATAAATAATATGAATTAACACTCCCAGCTCACCAGAGTCAAGTAAGAGTAAAAAGTAAGAAAGAGTACTGCCTGCCAATCTAGTCATGGAAGAGAACTAGGAAGACACTGCCTATCTGAATTTTATGCAAACTTCTCCACGCATCTGGGCTTTCAATTTATCCATTCATCACTCCGACTCAAAAGAAAATGTCCCATGAAGCATTGCTCCTTGAAATCATATGAGTAGAGAATTAACACCTGTGAAGCACTCCCTATGTGTCAGGCACCTTGATCACATGACTGTGTGGTGGCCAAGTTAATGTTAAAGAATAATAAAGCAAATGCAATCTGATTTCTAAATAGAGATTTCTTGAGCTCAACAGAACTAGAAAACCAGATCCTTGTTTCTAGACCTGTGATGCTTTGACATCTTTACCAGGGCCAGAGAAGAGTCACTCATTCACTCATTCAATGAGTAATTGTGGAGTTCAAATGCAGTCACTGGTGTAAGCGCTGGACTACAGAAGATGAATAATACAAATGTGATTTCCACTTTCATGAGGTTTATATGTCCATGTGTATTTGTGTGGGTGTGTGCCTGTAAATACTCATATACAATACAAATGATAAAAATTCAGAAGGAAGATGAGAAAAGTCACTGTGACTCAGAATATGGAGGAAGACTATTCTTAGAAGACCTTCTGTACAAGCAATATATACATTGTAAGGCGATATATATATGTATATATGTACATATATGTATGTATATATGTATTTATGTACATATATGTGTATATATATATATATATATTGTAATACAGGTATGAATGGCTGTCAAGCAATTTTTTTTTGTGATACTGGGGATTAAACCCAGGAATATTCTATATATGAGATATACCTCCAGCCCCATTTTATTTACTCATTTGTTTATATTTTTGAGATAGGGTCTTTATTTATTTTTGAAATAGGGTCTATTTATTTTTGAAGTAGTTGCAAGGGCCTAAGTTGCTAAGGCTGTTCTTGAACCTGTAAACCTGTCTCAGCCTCCTAAGTATTAGGATTATAAGCATGTGCCACCATGCCTTGCTGCTGTTCAGCAATTCTATTAAAAAAAAAAAAAACTGCTATAGCCAGGCGTGGTGGCGCACACTTGTAATCCCAGTACTTTGGGAGGCGGAGACTGGAGGATCCGGGTTCGCGGCCAGCCTCAGTTT